>JAJOZX010000024.1:1215000-1235000 GCA_023014485.1 Bathynomus jamesi | reverse complement strand
GCCCAGGGTTCGAGACCCGATGACGGCAGCCGGCGCGCAGCAAAACCCAGCTGTTCACCCTTCCACACAATAAAGAAGGTGATTGGTAGAGAAATGGGTGCCCTGGGTGGCCTAGTGGTTAAGACGCTGGGCTGCTGGTAGGGCGTGGTTCGGATTCCACGTTAAACTGTAGGTCTAAGGTGGAGTGAAAAGCTTGACCTTCGTCAGAATGAACAATTCGGGCGGAAGCTAACCAAAGGTATGGCTGGAGTGAGGAATCTCCAGCACCCCGACCTGAATAACTTCAAGAACCAGCTGGACAGACTCCTGTGTAAAGTCCCTCCCTGACCAGCTATGCATGGCTGGCTACGAGGCCAGGAGAAGATCAGACGGCAATTCCCTCCTTCACCAAATCCCGCAAATGACGCGGGGTGCTGCCTAGGGGTCGACCGCAGGTCGATCCTGAACCGTCGTTCGAACTCACATAAAGTAAAATAAAGTAATATATATATATATATATATATATATATATATATATATATATGTGTGTGTGTGTGTGTGTGTGTGTGTGTGTTTGGCGACGTAAACAAAATTTAAAATACAAAATCCAATCATTTCTGATCAGTAATTTTTCTCATCGAACTTTTTCCCCACACTGATAGATAGATAGATAAATAGATAGATACTTTATTTCTTAATGAATTATAGAACTTTGAAAATAATCTATAAATAAAAGTATAATCAATAAATAAACTGCATTCTTATACATTAAGTTTGTTATGCTAAAAAGATTCGTATGTCATTAGATCATGCAAAGCCAATAATAGTCTTTAAAAATTAACAGACTCCTTTACCACAATCTTAACTTAAACAGAAATAAAAATTAACATAATATAACAAGAGTTTCTAGAATAACACCAAATACATTTAATGTAAATAGGAAAGTAAAAATATAAAACCTAAAAAAAAAACATTAGGATCAAGTAAAGATAAGCACCCCCAGCCTTCTTTAATTAGCCTTATAAGGCTAACTAACGAAAATATCACGACCTAACCTAACCAGTCGTTAAGTCAACTGTACGCCCTTGACGATTGGTTAGGTTAGGTCGTGATATTTTCGTTAGTTAGCCTTATAAGGCTAATTAAAGAAGGCTGGGGGTGCTTATCTTTACTTGATCCAAACATTATCTCCATTTAGCACGTAGTTTAAAATAAAAAAAATAAGTAAATACCAAGGAAATATATTTCCTTATTTATATATTCATAAAACAAATCGTTTTATCATCGTAAAAATCTTCCCTTGCGTGTCCAAATTTGATCCATGATATAGCTTAATTGTCTGGAGGTCATGTATTTTCCAATAAATTTTTGACATCCTATTCTCTATTGGCAATATAAGTTGAATCCTTACAAATTTATGAAAAATTATGTAGGTAGTTTTTCATAAGCTATTGATAATGTCGGTTCAGGACAAAATATGAGTTATCCTATATTAAAGCTTGAATACATAGCTCAAAATAATTTATTTACAATATTATTTAAAAGAAATGTATTATTTTTGCTACACACACGTGAACTTTCTTTCACTGAGATGACGAGAATGTTTTAAATGGCTTTACAATAATCCGCACCCACAGATTATCGGGTCCAATCTCACACCCACAGATTGCAAGGGATAATGATCTGTAAATAAAGTATTATACCGCAATATTACAAAAAGAAAACTTCTAAACATAAAATCATTTTCTCTCTGAAACATCTGTTGACATCTATAAATTTCTCTAGTATTACTTAAGTCACTTGAAATAATAAGACTGCCAATTTGTTTTTTAATAAGACATTTAACAACTGACAGTGTAATATTATTCAAAAGGAATAATTTAAGTTACGGTATACTGAGACGAAGTGTTGAGGGAAAATATCACACATGGATAATTTAGCATGGTCCAAAATTTGGGCTAAAATTTCAAAATAGTTGGAAATGCTCTCCACATGGCTGCTCTTATTCTTTTAGATGTGAAGTGATTTTGTGCAAAATATCTGTTGATTCAGGACATAATAAGAGGTCGCTATGATTTTCACATTTTCAATTAATTAATTAGCTAATCATTTTCTACCCGCTTCAAGGAGCGTTGCTATAATGTTTAAACTTAGAAATGTAGTCCCTAAACAAGTTTTATTGACTCTTTATCATACTCTTGTTCTTCGTTATATAACATACTGCACCCTTGTTTGGAGAAACTCCGCTAACAACGCATTAAATGGTATTTTTGTCATCCAAAAACGAGCAATAAGGTTATTATATGATGCTGATTTCCTTGATCACTCTAGTGCATTATTTAAAGAGCTAAACCTACTAAAGCTCAACGATGTAACCAAAGTGGCACATTTTATTTTTATTTACGGTGTAAGAACAAAATCATTAATTTGCAATGGGTAAATAGATATTTTGTAACTCATCACGAAATCCACTCGTATCAGACCAGAAATAGATCAAAGCTTGTTATACCTCAATTTAGATTGTCTTCATCTCAAAAACTACCCATTTTCATTGGATTGAAACTATGGAATGACTTGCATGCCGATATAAAAAATATTGTGAATGTAAATTTGTTTAAAACCAAGTTAAAATTCCGATTAATAATGGCATACTAACAAAAATCTAGGATTAATGTCCACTAATATTGTTCAATATTGTCCATTAATATTGTTTAATATTGTAATACATGTTTTAACTATTAATAATACTTATTTACTTATTTATTTATTTATTATTATTAATTAATAACAACTAGCTGCTTGTTTTTAATAAGAGCTCAGTAAAGCCTAAAGCTTAAGGGCCAAATTAAATAAAATAAATAGTCGAGCCTCAAAATTATTCATGTCATTGTAAATTGAAAAAAATGTATTTATTTTATTATTATTAATAAAGGTTATTCTATTCTATTCTATTCTATGCTATTCTATTTAGAGGACGCGGCAGTCACGCCACATTGACTCCGCCTACCTTTCTTGTATAATGCTGTTTGTGAATCAGATAAATCATTTACTCATGCATCATTTCATGTTTAAACTTGTTGGAGGACGGTTTTAAGTTCGTTCAAACTTCAAGAGCTTAGGAATAGTATCTCATGTAAGTATTAATTCATATATATTAATTCTTAATTCATATATATAATTATTAATTCATATATATTAAGTATTAATTCATATGTATTATATTTATTCAGTATAAATATATACAGGGTGTCCCGTAAGTCTGGAACCAACAGGGTGTCCCGTAAGTCTGGAACCATAGGGCAAAATGATAAAAACGGCAATAAAAACGCCGAAGAGACTTTTGGGGGACTGTTTGTGAAATGAGCGAGGATGGTAGCGGCTGTGTCATCGTCGGTGGATGTCCTCGGAGGTCCACTGCGTGGTTTATCTCCTATGGATCCCGTTTCCCTGAACTTTGGTAGAAGTTTGCCGACACAGCTGTGTGTTATCGGCGCGCGGTCCGGATGCAATCTGTTAAATTTCTCAGCGACCTCCGTCTGACTCCGATTTCCTACGAGCAGAATTACTTGGATGCGTTCTTCCTTACTCAAAGAAATCATGGGCACTTGCATAAACGGAAAAACATGAATTACTTATTTTGCCCTATGGTTTCAGACACGGGACAACCTGTATCGGCGCGCGGTCCGGATGCAATCTGTTAAATTTCTCAGCGACCTCCCTCTGACTCCGATTTCCTACGAGCAGAATTACTTGGATGCGTTCTTCCTTACTCAAAGAAATCATGGGCACTTGCATAAACGGAAAAACATGAATTACTTATTTTGCCCTATGGTTTCAGACTTACGGGACAACCTGTATATATAATTATGTTCTTTATATGCAAATTTATAACCGGTAAGGATGTTGCTATTAAATTAAATGATTAAAATTGTAAGGTATATATCTTATGTCTCTTGAAGTTTATTATTTACTTATTCTTAAATATATTTTTAAAAACTTGGCTATCTTCCTACCCATCAACCACTAACCACTGTAACTAATTTTTTTACTTTATTTATTTTGACTTTGCAATTTTTTACTTTAACACTTATATAATTGTGCTTTGGTGCTAAACGGTTAAGGCATTATTTTCTCTCATTTTTCAGGTTATGGCTAGAAGTACTCGCTCATCTGCAGAAACGTGGGTTCTAAGAAAGCCCAGCAATGAGTTATCAACTGCAAGGCTACCCACATGTGGTGATGTGCTTCGTTTGGTTCAGTTTCACCACCATAAACAGTCAAAGACCTTGAAAGAGAGCTACAACTTGGCCTGCAAAGAGGCCTTGTAAGTATGGCAGAGAGCAAGGATTCCTACACAGCGAGTCGATTCCTGCGCTAGGAAGCTGTCAAAGCTGTACGAAGAATTCCTTGCGTTGAAGAAAAACCGCAAGACGCAGCTACAAAGCTGCAGAGTGAAAGAGAGCATGTTCCAAGAGACTCTCTCAGAGCTTTACGACGTTGCCTCGAAGGACGCCTTGAAGGTGATAGACAATAAAGAAGACCGCCAATTCCTGATGCTGCAACGAGAAGACATCTTTTCGGCAGTATGGCAGGCCCTGACAGATTAATTTTGCCAAGGAATACCGCAAGAGATGTCGACAGGAGAAAGATGCTGACAAAGATCTAAGGTACAAAGAAAGAGAGGCTGCATTCCAGGCTGGAGCTGCTGCTCTTCCATCATCCAGCACATCCACTTCATCTTCTGAAGAATTCAACGCTGAAGACGATGATTATCGTCCGTCGACTTCGACCGGAAGAGCAGATGTACACTCTCATCCTCCGAAACGAAACAATATCTTCCCATCACCAGATGTGGTTGCTGCTCTTGATCGCGTCAACCTTCCCGATCGAGGAGCAGTCTTCGTTGCTGGATCAGTCGCTCAAGCCCTGGGCTATGATATTTCTACAATGACTCTTTCACGCAGCTCCATCCGTCGTTCAAGAAGCCAAGCAAGGTAGGCAGCAGCCAAAGAAGATCAAGCTTCGTTTTCTGTCGAGGGACCCCTTCTTCTTCACTGGGATGGGAAACTACTTCCCGACATCGGCGGCGCAAAGGAAACAACCGAACGAACCGCGGTAATCGTTACGGGAAATGGGATGGAAAAACTCCTAGCCGTGCCAAAAATACAACGAGCTCCAGGAGAAGAACAGGCCAAGGCTTGCATTTCGACGATTGATGACTGGAATCTTCGCGGTGAGATCCAAGGTCTCGTATTTGACACAACTGCATCTAATACTGGCCTTCACAGGGGAGTCTGTACCATGATTGAAAAAGCAGTAGGGAGGGAATTTGTCTGGATCGCTTGTCGACATCATATCCTTGAAGTCGTCTTGTCAAACACCTGCAACGCACTTTTTGGACCCACAGGTGGGTCGGAAATGACTCTCTTTAAACGTTTTCAGAAAAAATGGCCATCACATCAGAAGGATTCCTTCATGAAGGCTTCAAACAACCTATTCAGAGATCCAAAGATGTTCCAGCTTCGAGAGGAAATGATCCAGTACTTCACAAAGGCACTGGAGTCTAAACAATCGCGTGATGACTACGAGAAATTGCTGCGACTCTGCCTCACCTTCCTCAGGTGCCGTGATGAGAAAGAAGTCAAGGTCAGCGCTTCAGGACTAACTCACCATGCACGCTGGATGGCCAAGGCCATCTACGTCCTCAAAATTTATCTGTTCAAGCATCAACTACAGCTGACAGAACGTGAGACGGAGAATATCACCGAGCTCTCTCTGTTTATCGCCTTGGTCTACGCACGTTTTTGGAACGAGGCTTCCGTCGGAATCAACGCTCCTTTCAACGATATTCTGCTTCTTTAAATCTTGCAAAAATACCCGAATCAGACCATTTCCAAAGCAGCATCCACAGCTCTTCAACTGCACCTGTGGTATCTTGGAGAGCATCTCATCGGCCTTGCATTCTTCAATCCTAGAGTCGATGCCGAGACCAAACGGAAGATGGTCGTAAACCTCCAACGTAACGAGAATACCACTGTTACTCGTCGATTGAAGCTTGAAGGAAACATTGAAGATTTGAATTTGTATGAAATGGTCACCAAAAGGACCCTGGGAATCTTCAATCTGTTAAAGAAAGAAGGAAGGAAGGCAGCGGAGGATACCTTCCTGAGGACCGATCCCAATTCCTGGACGGAGGATGATTGCTTTCAAGAGTTTCGACGCATAGCGATCAACCTAAAAGTTGTCAATGATTCGGCGGAGAGGGGCATCGGCCTTATCAAAGCATATAATACATCTTTGACGAAGGATGAAGAAAAAACAAATCATCCTCCGATTAGTAGCAAAACATCGCCAAGACTGCTCATCGTCTTCAAAGGAGTCAGTGATGAAGCATTAATCTAAGTAATGATGTATATTATAAACAAATGATAAATGTAATTTTCTATCAAACATATCATTTTTGTTCTTTAAAAATTAACTGTTTTCTTTAAGAGTTATTCTGTTTTCTAAAAAAAATAAACTGTTTTCTTTGAGATTTAATCTGTTTTGAAACAAATAAACTAGTATTTGCCCTTGTTTTTTCATTTTTTTAACCCAGAATATCAATCTACTAGAAAATGAGTAGTAAAATGAAATTCATAGCGACCAGCAAATATCATTCTATTAGGCTGAAATTTTGCATGGAGATGTTTGATAGAGATAGGAACAGGAGCAGCCATGTGGAGGTAAAAAATTACAAAATTTTATTTTTTGGACCACCCTAATTGAATATATATTTCTATATTTGCTTATCTTGTATTCAAAATACTGTGAAATCCAACAGTATTTTAGTTGGAAACTAAAAGAATCAATTATTCGTGTGTCCTTTCTCAGCCGACAACCAATATTCAAAGAAATAATATTTTCCAACAATTAATTCATTTAACAGTTGAAAATTATTTCAAGTGAATAGAAAAATATTTATTCCTCAAAGTTTGTAAACAAAATCTCATACAAAAATGAATAAGAAATATATTTTTATTGGTGTATGTAGGGGATGATGAAGCTGTCTCTCTGTCTGTTCTATTTTCGTTTATACACGCGTCAACGGCTATAGTAATCTATATCAAATTTACTATACTCTTTAAGGTAGAGTCAAGGTTTTAGTAACACACCCGTCCCTTCCATTCATCCACTCTCTAGAGTAGGTTTTGTGGGTCTTTTGCTGGGCAAGGCGGAGCGAGCATTCATGTGTGTATATATATATGTATATTATTTTTTTTTATGCAAGAAGGAGGGCGAACGCCCGCAAAAGCGGCCCCTCCCCCTAGAAGAAGAAAACCAAAATTAAGTTCCAGCGTTTCCGAGATGCCTAGAGACTCTGCACTTGAAAGATTGGAGGTCAAAGACAAGGGGAAAGATGGATTGAGGAAGATTGTTCCAGAGTACATCGGTTAAGCAGATGAAAGAGTGAAAATACCGATTAACTCTTGCCTTAAGAGAGTTGGGCAAAAAAGGAATGAGAAAGTGTCGAAAGTCTGGTGCTGCGTGCTGTCCTTAAAGGAGGAGGCATGCAGTTAGAGAGTTCAGAAGAACAGTGTCCGTTACAATAGCGATAGTAAAGAGCGAGTGAGGCAACATTGCTGCGAAGAGAGAGAGATTGAAGATAGCCAGTAAGATGGGGCAATTGATGAGACGAAAAGCCTTTGATTCCACCCAAGTAAGTACGGCTGTGTGGGTTGAGCCATCTCATATATGTGAAGCATAGTCCATACAGGGGCGGACAAGATCCATGTACAGAGACAGCAACTGAGCGGGGGTGAAGAAACTGCGGAGCCGGTACAACACACCTAACCCTTTAGAAGCTGTTTTGAAAAGAGAGTATATGAGATCTTTCCAGAAAAGATCACGAGAAAAGGAAACGCCAAGAATGTGAAGAGAAGAAGAAGGATTGAGTTGTGTATTGTTGAATGTAAGGGGATAGTCGTGTGGAAGATTGTAACGAGCAGACAGATGGAGGAACTGAGTTTTTGAGGCATTAAAAGCCACAAGGTTTTTTCTGCCCCAATCAGAGATAATAGAATGATCAGAGGTCAGGTACTCCATAGCTGTCCTACGCGAATCATGGTGTGACTGTTGAGAAGGACGCTTTGGGAAGCGGGTGGAGAAGTGGAGAGTGGAATCGTCGGCATAGGAGTGAATAGGAGAGGAAGTGCGAATTAAAAGATCATCAATAAATAAAAGGAAAAGAGTGGGTGAAAGGGCAGAACCCTGAGGAACACTAATTTTAATAGCTTTAGGAGAAGAAGTGGCCATCTACAACCGCAGCTATAGATCGGCCAGAAAGGAAATTAGAAACACTTGAAGACACTTGAAGACCTAAAGACCAAAGTCTATGAGGTAATCAATAACATCCCAGCTGAGTTATTTCCAAAAATTATGTCAGACATTTGTGTAAGGCTGATTATTGTGTTAGAAAACAATGACGATTACAATGAACATGTTGTTTAAATCAGGTTAATAAACTCCTAAGTTTTACGTGCCTATTGCGTTTGTCTTTGTGTCTAGATTTCTTTCTAGAAACTGAGGGAGGGCAGTTTCAAAATTAAAATTTGTGCCAGACTCTATAAATAGTTTTTGATATGTCCAGCGCAATAGCAAAAGTTTCACCGAAATCCCGAAAGGAGGATGATCAAGAGTCAGAGAGATATGCAAGAAGATTGCCGGTAGAGCGTCCCTTGAGGAACCCATACTAACGATCTGAAAGAAGACTGTGGGAAGAAAGATGTTTAAGAATCTTCCTATTAAGTATAGATTCAAAAACTTTAGAGGGGCAGAAATCGAAGGAACTGGACTACAGTTGGAGGGTTGAGAGAGAGCGGCCACCCTTCTTTGGGACTCGCTGAATGAAAGCAAGCTTCCAGGAGGAAGGAAAAGTACCAGATAAGAGATACAGAAGAAAGCGTTAGCCTTGGCAGCGTGTCAGCACAGAAGCACAGTTCTTAAGAACAACAGGAGGAACACCATCAGGACCGTACGCCTTCCTAGGGTTGAGCCCAGACAGAGCTGAAAGAACATCTTTGGAAGAGATTCTAATTTCAGACATAACAAAGTCAGAAGGAGGAGATGGAGGAACAGCACGGGAATATGTGTGTGTATGTGTGTATAGATTATCCCCCAAAAAGTCCCTACTTTTATTTACCCGTTATTTTATAATGGTGTAATATTTTATTATTGGAGTTTCTTCTTCAGAAAGGTAACAGATGGGGTTTTTATTGGAACCCTCCTTAACGACCTAGTTTACACGGAACAATATGGCTGAACCCTCAAACAGTGACGCCGTGTTTGCAGCTCGAACAGAAAATCCAAGATCGTCGAGTGTTTTCATGTGACAAATTTTGTGACGCAGTTGCGGAATAATTTTTGCAGAGAATATGGATGTAGAGATCCACCCGATAGAAAGGCAATATCACGAATTGTTAGAAACTTTCAAGCAAATGGAAATGTAAGCAATCAACGTAAAGGTAATACTGGTAGGCGACAATCTACAAGAATTGTACAGCATGTAAATATAGTTCATGAAATTATTGCGCACAGTCTGCAGAAGTCAATTCAACGTTTGTCAGCAGTAGGTATTTCATGGATATCTGTGCATCGTATACTTCGTACCGAATTAAACGTTTTTCCCTACAGAATTTACCCACAAGCTTCAATGACTAATGTTCAAAATCAAAAACGGATGGAATTCACAACAAGGATGTAAGCGAAGCTAGAAGAAAATCCTAAGCTTTTGAAACACATCCACTTAACTGACGAGTGTTATGTACATCTGTCTTGGAAGATTAATAAGCAGAACTTTCGTTACTAGAGAAGTTTGCTGGCGCTCCAATAGAGCTTTCACATAGTGTTGCTAAACTTAACATTTGGGTCGCTGTCGGGTGGTATTGTTTAGTAGGTCCCTACTTCTTTGAGAATGAAACTGGAAAAGCAGTAACGGTAACGCAAAAGGTTTCATGTTATCAGATGCTACAAGATTTTTACTTACCACATCCACAGACTGCTTGTGAAACTCGCAACTTTTTGAGGAAGCATTTTTCTGGGCGATTGATCTCCCTTCATGAGCCAGTGGAATGGCTCCCATACTCACCTGACTTCACACCCCCTGACTTTTGTTTGTGGGGTTACATAAAAGACAGGAGCTATTCTACCAAGCCTAAGACACTTGAAGACCTAAAGACCAAAGTCTATGAGGTAATCAACAACATCCCAGCTGAGTTATTTCCAAAAATTATGTCAGACATTTGTGTAAGGCTGATTATTGTGTTAGAAAACAATGACGATTACAATGAACATGTTGTTTAAATCAGGTTAATAAACTCCTAAGTTTTACGTGCCTATTGCGTTTGTCTTTGTGTCTAGATTTCTTTTTCTAGTTTAGAACATTTATCGAAGCGTCTTTGGTAAAGCAAACATGACTATAACGAACGTCCGATTCTGTGCAAGTGAAGCTAAAGACAATTTTTTTCATACCTTCTGCACTAATACAGTATATATGAGCAGTAACTCTCGATGAATAATGAAAAAAGTTCTGGCAGAACCCAAAATTTGCTCTGTAACAAATCTTTTAGATTCCTACATAAGTTACCCTCAAGATGCTCAGCTTCGCAAGTGTTCGCTAACCACAGTGTCTCGAGCCTCCCTGAAGTAACACAAGACGTGCTCAATACACTTTACGACATCGATATTTTCCATTATTTGTCTTTCTATTCTTCGTATTTGTCATTTTTTTTTAAAGTTTGCATTAATACTGTTTGTGATATGGACTATTCAGATTTTTTTTATTGGGGTTGTTTAACCTCCTTCGCAACATCTAAGGCCATATGACGGAGGGGACCTGCAGCTTTACAAGGGATCCGCGGGTCGCTACATAATCTGAGCGCGGAGGACGGTCTCCTATCCAACTACTACTACCCAGACCCATTGTCGCCTAATTTCGCTGATCTCCGGGAAGCGGTGTTACGACATTGGCTACGACGTAGCCCATTTATATATATATATATATATATATATATATATATATATATACATATATATATATATACACACACAAAATACTTTACATAATACATGTAATTGGAGCAAGCCATTTGGAAAGTTGGTGTTCTTTTGGCAAAAAATAGTTCTACCAATTTAGTATTCTTCAGGTGAATAATTTTTAATTTGTTTCTAAATGAAGGTAATGAACAAGAATTTTTTTTAGACATAGGTAATGAGTTCCATTCCTTAACAGTGTGATACACAAAATTGACCTTAATCTTATTTGTTCTTGGAAGTGGTAGAATAAAATTATCTTTAAACTTAGTATTGCGATGATGAATAAGACATAATTCGTTTAAATTACCATAAATAAAAAATATATAATTAACATTAACATTTGAATAGAGAGTGGAACGCAGAATAAAATTGTAGATCTCATTAATTTTTATAAAAGATAACAACTTTTTCTAAATTAATATTCATATATTTCATCAGACAATTAAAAATTGTATACACCGTAACTATAAAACGTGGTAAATTGCTATTTCAGAGCATTTTCATTTTCGCTTATAAAACAACTCTGAACTTTGGTGCTAAATGTTAAAAGCATATTACAGAATCAGCAATTCTTTTGATGAAATTGCAAATTTGGTTTGTTTTATCCATAAAATGCGTTTTTAAAAAGGTCGTAAAGTTACAAAGGTTGTTTTTAATAATCCCACACTAAAACCTAATTTCATATTAATTGACCGAGTGTAAAAAACTCTAAAGCTTTGCTCGGTCACAAAGGATATGATAACCGGCACGTGATAAAATATTATACATTTTTTAAAGGTTTTGTAAAAATCTACTTTAAACTTCGAAAATTCTCAGCATTGTAACCTTTAAAACCATAAAAATTTCAAGAGTAAGAAAAACAATTTCAAAATACAGTACACGTACATTACAATGTTCTCCATGAAATTTACTTAAAATAGAAGAGAATTTACTGGAATTTTTCTTCCTGAATTTCATAATATCTAAATGTTTACACAATTACATAAGTATGGTGAAAATGTGCCCAACATGTTTAGCATTTTTGACAATATTCGAATATAAACTGTTATCACTGAAATTATGTTTATCAGATCTACTTTCATTTAGTAAAATACTGAATTTCACCGAAACTGTTTTATCTGTAGTTACAATATAAATAATTCATTATATATTATTTTAATATAATTAAATATATATTAATATATAATATATAATAATAGTAAAGTGTTATTATTATTATTACGTACATAAAACAAAACTGACTCATTCAAAATAAATGTCGCAGTATTAGTAGAAAGATTTGCTTTAAAGCCATGTTGCCTCATGATTAAATTTATAAATAGCTTTATTTTCATTTTGATGCATATTTCCATAATTGGACGACAGAAAGCCAGGGTGATTTATCTGCAAAAATATAAAAATTTTGAATTCTGGATTTTTTTACAAGTGATCTCTCTCTCTCTCTCTCTCTCTCTCTCTCTCTCTCTCTCTCTCTCTCAGTGTTGACTATAATACACTATTTTTTTTTCCTTTTAGGGAGGAAATGGCTGCGAAATTAACAATAGACGAGAGGGTGAGCCTCGTTTTAATGTATGGAATACCAGGTACAACAAATCGATGAATCGGTACAGAATTTAAATTCTGTACCGATGAATCGGTACTCACCCCTTTTTACCCTCAAATTAACTTTCAATTTGTATTCGCCAATAATAACAGCATTAAATCGTATCTCAACCATAAAGAAAAAAAACCAGCCCCTTGTTTCGTCCACTGTCTACCGTTTCAACTGTACTCACTGCAAAGCGAGTTATATTGGCAGCACCATTCGCCAATATCAAACAAGGGTGGACGAACATCGCGGCATCTTTACCAGAACATTACAATCTTTAAACAAACCATCAAAATCAGCAATAAGAGATCATTGCCACCTCCACAATCACCCACTGCTCCCCACCAATTTCAAAATTATCAATTCAGCATACCACCAACCGACCTCCGCATCCTCGAATCCCTATACATCCTTAGTACAAAACCAACCCTCAACCAGGGTTGCCAGATGCTGCTAATTTTAGCATTTTGTGCTAATTTTAGAGTAGTTGCTATAAGAAATTAACATTTTTAATTATGCTACAGAAAGTGCTATTTTTCATATTCATTGCTACAAAAATGCTAATTTTATACAAAGCTTATTTAGTTTATACATCATTAGATTTTAACACAATTAATTTATTAGCATCCGCGCATAAATAGCAATTTAAATTACAAGTAGAACATTTCAGTTGCTTTTTTATGAATGGTCATTTTCATATACAGTATTGGTTTTGGCAACTCTGCCCTCAACGACTATAGTTCTGCCTTCAACTTAAACATAGCTAAATAATTTCCTCTGAACCACCACTGAAAAGATATCCGCTATCGCTCTTCGGCTTCTAACATGGATACTTCAACATTCAACCATTCCCAACCTTTACACAATTAGATTAAACCCCCCCTCGTAAAATAACCCGGTAAGATGCGTTTCAATTTTTGTATATTTTAGCCATTATTTTGCCGCTCTACATTTCATGTAACTTTTTAAAAATTATTATCATAGGACTGCATAAGTATATTGTATAAATCTTTTATTCACTATATTGGTTCACTTTTTTACTTTTCATTTTTAACACTGATGATGGAAATTGAATTTCCGAAACGTCTGACTAATAACATGTACCACCTTCTCGTCCTTTTATTTATTGCTATATATATATATATATATATATATATATATATATATATATATATACAGAGTGTTCTAAAATTTCCTAGTAAACTTTTATATATTTGTCGCTCAGTAGTCGGACGTTGTGAACAACGTGTTCAAGTTGAAGGAATACACTGTGAACATTTAAAATAAACAATTATTTTTGCTTTTCTTATTGTTGCTGTATTTGAAATAAAATTGTTAAATCTCGCATAATTTTTGTTAAGATTTTGCGTTCATATAAACGTGTACTAGGTAATTTTAGAACACCTTGTATATATATGTGTGTGTGTGTGTGTGTGTGTGTGTGTGTGTGTATATATATATATATATATATATATATATATATATATATATATATATATATATATATATAGTAGAACACAGCAGAAGAAAATATTAATTATAAGTAAAAATAAAATCAGTAGAAAGGAAATAGGAAGAGAAGAAGCCTTCAGCTTTTTATCAGTGGCGTCTAGAAGTCGCACCGAGTCCATTAAGAAATCCATTAAAAATTTTAAAATAAGTCTAAACCCGCTTAGGAATAATAAAAATAAGCCTAAGCCTCTTTAACTTCGATGTAATTAGACGTATTGGAGAATATGCCTTGAATGTAGGCCACCATAGAATCCGCTTCGTTCCTAAGTTTCTCAAGTGAGTGACGTTGTCGCCACTCCCTTCCTCCTTGCATATATAGAGGCCCGAAGTTATTTCCCTTGAGATTCCAGCTAGACTACGAGAGTAAAGGTCGAGAACGCGCGGTTAACCATTAGGTCTCCGGATTGTAACTTGGGTCGATCTGTATAGCTTTTTCGGACATTGATTGTGGAGATTTTGATATCGAGAAACTCTCTACTTGGTTCTAGTGACTGCGGGTTAGAGAGATCGAAGTGTTGAGAGGAAAGATCGTTAGTGGTGAGGTCATTCGACTGTACCGTCATAGGCAAGGTTTAAAGCCTTGGAATGAATTTCCAAAGCCAAGAAAAACTCAACTTAACATCGATGACAGAATGTGGTTTGCCCATTATCTTGAAGATTGGGATGTGGATGATTTCATGCATTTAGCTGTCTCCGATTAATTTTTTGTTTACGTAACACGTCGGTCTAACTACCAAAATGATCGAGTGTGGGCCACAACACCAGATGAAATCGATGACAATGAACATTATCGCGAATTATTAAAAAGGCCAGACTGTGTTGGTGTGTTCGTTTTGTTCACTGCAAAGAAGCTCATGTGGATGCTGAAGCCAAATGGTCAGAGTTGGGATGGACAGTATTTTCGTGATATTATTCTATTCCAGCATGTCATTCCTTTTCTAAGAAACCCAAACAATGTTATGGATGTCGATCAGGTCACACTTCTGCACGATAAGGCCCCCTGCTTTAAGGCATTAGCCACTTAACAGTTGTTGCGGAACCATGAGATCGATTTCTTTGGAAATGAAGAATGGCCAGGAAATTCTCCTGACCTGAACGTCTGTGAACACATTGGATCAGTTATAAAGGACAAGGTTGAATGTCTCTTGTTTCAAGAACCTGAAGCAAATCGATTTTCGAAGGATACAATGACGCAACACATTGAAACTGTTTTAGCAAATTTGCGTAACGATCAAGATCTATTCACGTCACTTTTGGCAAGCTACCCAAAGCGAATTCAGGCTGTCTTGGAAGCCAATGGCAGGAACACCAAGTTTTAATTGTTTCTCATTAAATGCAGGATTAAATTCTCTTTTGTAAGGTATGTTTAGTTTTACTGTACCTCTAATGGTTTAGGCCATGGGCGGGGGGGCTAAGGTTTATTGGAGCCCTGTATATACAGTATATTCGCTCCGTAATGCGTTCATTAAGCAAGCAGTTATGCCTGACGTGTTACTGAGGCGTAAGTACTTGCTCACATCCCGTTACTAAGTGATCTATTGTACGAGTATATACAGTTTCGGAAGGAGTTTGCGGAGAAACTTAAAAATTTAAAAAGAACATAAAAAATTACTAATTATTAATAACTTATATTTTAATTTTATTAGTCACCAAAATTAATAAAATATCCGAAGAAACAGAATATTAGCAATTGGTAATTTTTTTATGCTTTTCATAATGTTTTTTTGTTTCGAGGCAAACTTTTTCCGAAACTGTACACCAGTGATCACCTACGGGAGAAATTTGTTTTTTTAATATTTTCGCAGATATATCACTAGTTTTCAGCCGTTCAGTTTGTAGTAACATAAAAGAAGTCATCACTGGTCCGTGATTAGAAGATACAACCTTTTTTCCTAACATTTTTATTTAATTCGGGTATTCATTAAGCCACTGTTTCTAAACAACCGGTCCCCGGACCAGTTCCAGTCCGCGAAAGAAAAGCTACCGATTCGCAAAGTAATGTCAGCAGAAAACAAGTGCATGCCAAAAAAAATAATGTTAAAAAATATAATTTTTTTTAATTCTTCCAAACCTTTTATTTTTTAAACTATGTTTTTAAAATGCTTTTTGATTTTTTGTTTTCTCTTTTCCAGCATCGTTTTTGTATCGTACACAAAATATGGATTTTACACGCAGCCAATTTATTCTGTACATTTTTTCATCATCGGTCGCAACGGGTTCTTTTTCGTTCAACTGAATGTTCTAATGCCATTTCATATTCATTCGTTCAACTTCATTTTTTTTTATGGATTGGTTGGATAAGTTTGTTTGGATTGTTTGGATAAGTTTCTGCATCAATAACGATTATGCTTTGGTTATGATTTGATTCTTTGTGTATTACATGTCTACGTCTGTAAAATTATGTAAAGTTGTGTTTACGCGTGTGTACGTAAAGTTGAATTCATAAGTGTACGTGTGCTATTATTATCACTGTTTTGATTATGATTTGTCGATACTTTAATGTCTCTTTATTTTCCATGTAATTATAAAGTTATGGACAAATAAACAACTTATTAAAATGTATTCCTTGACTAATATTGTTCACGTTATCGTCAGTCCTTTTTACTAAAATATTACAGTATAAAGCTATTAGAGATGTATGATGTGGTGAGGTATAGACCCTGAATGAAGTGGTTCCCAATTGCCGATCTGCGGTATTTTATAGCTAAACTTTGCCTGTACCTGTTGTGTTGAAGTGTAAGAACCACTGCATTAAGATAACAGTAATTTCCCGAGAAAAATAACCGTAGAGCAAATACGATGAAAAGAATTTTCTTAACAAAACAAACAATGTCAAGAGAAAACTTAAAATGGTTAAAATGAATAACAGAACCAAAAACAGGATTAGTGAATGTATCGCATGTTATATTCTTTACAGAGAATATGCTCAACAATGTAATAATCAATGTAATAATAAATTTATAATTTCTGTAATAAATAATAATGCAATATTAAATGTAATAAATGTAATAATAAATGTAATAATTATGTAAAAAAAATAATAGAATCTGTATGTATAGGCCAAGAAGATAGTTTTAAATTTGTGCGAATGTACTTATAAGCGGGTCCCTTTAATAAAAATGCCCTTCCGGTGTCGGGAGAACGGGATCTAACCTAGGTGCGAATTTCTTAATGGTTCCTGGACTGTTTTCCCCTCTTGTTTTTGGTTCATTCGTTTTTCTGTATCCACCTGAAGAGGATTCCAGTGGGCATCGAAACTGTTGTGGAAATAAACTCTGTCTATTAGAGTGGGTTTTTATTATCATAGCTCAATATTTCACTTTATTTAACGTAAGACATATCAAAAGACTCTTGACTTGCACTCTCGTAGTTACTGCCGTTATTATTAATATAAAATTAATAGAAAATATATTATTAATAGAAAATTAATAGAAACTATATTATTAATAGAAAATTAATAGAAACTATATTATTAATAGAAAATTAATAGAAACTATATTATTAAGAGAAAATTAATAGAAAATATATTATTAATAGAAAATTAATAGAAAATGTATTATTATAGAAATTAATAGAAAATATATTATTAATAGAAAATTAATAGAAAATATATTATTAATAGAAAATTAATAGAAAATATATTATTAATAGAAAATTAATAGAAAATATATTATTAATAGAAAATTAATAGAAAATATATTATTAATAGAAAATTAATAGAAAATATATTATTAATAGAAAATTAATAGAAAATGTATTATTAATAGAAAATTAATAGAAAATATATTATTAATAGAAAATTAATAGAAAATATATTATTAATAGAAAATTAATAGAAACTATATTATTAATAGAAAATTAATAGAAACTATATTATTAATAGAAAATTAATAGAAACTATATTATTATAGAAAATTAATAGAAACTATATTATTAATAGAAAATTAATAGAAACTATATTATTAATAGAAAATTAATAGAAAATATATTATTAAGAGAAAATTAATAGAAAATATATTATTAATAGAAAATTAATAGAAAATGTATTATTAATAGAAAATTAATAGAAAATATATTATTAATAGAAAATTAATAGAAAATATATTATTAATAGAAAATTAATAGAAAATATATTATTAATAGAAAATTAATAGAAAATATTATTAATAGAAAATTAATAGAAAATATATTATTAATAGAAAATTAATAGAAAATATATTATTAATAGAAAATTAATAGAAAATGTATTATTAATAGAAAATTAATAGAAAATATATTATTAATAGAAAATTAATAGAAAATGTATTATTAATAGAAAATTAATAGAAAATATATTATTAATATAAAATTAATAGAAAATATATTATTAATAGAAAATTAATAGAAACTATATTATTAATAGAAAATTAATAGAAACTATATTATTAATAGAAAATTAATAGAAATATATTATTAAAAGAAAATTAATAGAAAATATATTATTAATAGAAAATTAATAGAAAATGTATTATTAAGAGAAAATTATTAGAAAATATATTATTAATAGAAAATTAATAGAAAATATATTATTAATAGAAAATTAATAGAAAATATTTATTAATAGAAAATTAATAGAAAATATATTATTAATAGAAAATTAATAGAAAATATATTATTAATAGAAAATTAATAGAAAATACCGTATATTATTAATAGAAAATTAATAGAAAATATATTATTAATAGAAAATTAATAGAAAATATATTATTAATAGAAAATTAATAGAAAATATATTATTAATAGAAAATTAATAGAAAATATATTATTAATAGAAAATTAATAGAAAATATATTAACTATATTATCTCCGTTTTTTTTATTTCTTCAATTTTTCTTTGTTGATTTACGTTTTATTGTTTTTGTTTATTTATTTATATATAGAGCTTCAAAAGCTATTCATGTTCGTTGTTTTTAATTTTTTTTTCAATTAATTTTCAGTTCTTTCATGTTATCAGCGAACGGCCGCTCAGTTTCATGACTGTTAAAAATTATTCCTCGCCTCTTTAAAAACAATTTTTGGTAGTCATTCCATCTCCGAAATAACTTTTCTACTTTGGAAAAATTTTGGTCAGTAACATTCTCCTAACTTTCTAACAACAGCTTCCCAGTAGCATTTCCTACTTTATCAAGATCTTTCAAATAAGAATTTCTTTGATAAAAATGATCGTCATAAAACCCAGTGTCCTTATATATCCGGCAGTTAGATTCAATTAAACCTGCCACCTTTTTACCGTACATAATTATATTTTTTGCTGTTAATTTATTTATTCCATAATACAAAAACGATTCTTCCCAAAGAATGTCAAAAGAAATAGTTTTTATTTATTGATGATTTAATATTAAGGTCAAAAGACAAAGAAAAGTGATTATTTGACCCAACATCATAACGTGTATTGATATCTATATAATGATTAATTTCATCCTAAGAAATGCAAGTCTGCAAAGATTCGCATAAAAAAATGACCGTTTTAAATCTTTGCCTAGGCCCGCATTAAAATCCTTTACGAATAATAGATTATTAACAATAAAATCTTTTCTTCACTGAACCATTTGAAAGCCATTCAGATCCACCTTTGTTACGTTGTTTACTTTCATATATATTTGAAATTATCCACCTTGCAAGTACGACCCATGTAACATCTATCCGCTACAGGTGCAGTCTGCATGACTTCAAGAAGGGGTTCCACTAACGTTGACATTATCGACTGTCTGACATTTCCGTGCTCTCTCCCTCTACCAAAAAAAAAGTGATCATGTTCTGTCAGCCGCTTCACATTTCTACAAAGGAAAAAGCCTAACCCACCTTTGTT
>JAJOZX010000024.1:1030000-1210000 GCA_023014485.1 Bathynomus jamesi | reverse complement strand
TTATCTATTCCAAAGGCTCAGTTGCCGTTTCTTCTCCTGATAAAGCTAAACTCTTCGCTTAAACTTTCGCCTTCAATTCAACCCTGGACGATTTCGGTGCTGTTCCTCCATCTCCTCTTCCAACTAAATTATGTCTGAAATTAGAATCTCTTCCAAGGATGTTTTTACTGCACTATCTGGGTTCAATTCTAAGAAGGCGTGGGGTCCTGATGGTGTTCCTCTTGTTGTTCTCAAGGACTGTGCTTCTGTGCTGACACCCTCCCTAGGCAAACTCTTTTATTTTTGTCTTTCATCTGGTACTTTTCCTTCCTGCTGGAAGTTCGCTTTCATTCAGTCTGTCACAAAGAAGGGTGACCGCTCTCGAACCCCCAACTATCGTCAATTGCTTTGTTTCTAGCCTTTCTCTAGTTTTTGAGTCTATCCTTAATCGGAAGATTCTTACTCACCTCTCTTCTCACAATCATATTTCAGATCCTCAGAATGGGTTCCGCAAGGGACGTTCAACTGGCGATCTTCTTCCATTTTCTATGACTCTTGGTCATCTTTCTTTCGGGATTTCGGTGAAATTTTTGCTATTGCGCTAGACATATGAAAAACTTTTGATAGAGTCTGGCACAAATCTTTAATTTCGAAACTGCCCTCCTTCGGTTTCTATCCTTCTATCTGTGCCTTCATCTCTAATTTCCTTTCTGGCTGATCTATAGCTGCGGTTGTAGATGGCCACTGTTCTCTTTGGCCACTGTTCTCTTCATAAAGCTATTACAATTAGTGTTCCACAGGGCTCTGTCCTGTTACCTACTCTTTTCCTTTTAATTATCAATGATCTGTTTAGTCGCACTTCCTGTCCTATCCACTCCCATGCCGATGATTCCACTCTTCACTTCTCCACCTTCATAAAGCGTCCTTCTTAACAGTTACGGGGACGGCTGTGACGCACCTAACCTCCGATGTTTCTACTATCTCTGATTGGGGAAGAGAAAATCTGGTGGCTACACAGTTCTACTTGACTGGATGAAATCAAAGGCTTTTCGTCTTATCAGTTTGCTACCTCTTACTGACTGTCTTCAATTCCTCCATCTTCGCCGCAATGTTGCCTCACTCTCTCTTTATCTCGCTATTATAACGGACACTGCTCTTCTGAACTCTCTAACTGCATGCCTCCTCCTTTAAGGAGAGCATGCAGTACCAGACTTTTAACACATTCTCATTCTTTTCCTCTCCAACATTCTAACGCATGGGTTAATCGGTATTTTCAATCTTTCATTTACTCAACCAGTCAACTCTGGTACAATTTTCCTCAATCCATCTTTTCCCCTGTCTATAACCTCCAATCTTTCAACACAGAGTGTCCAGGCATCTCGAAAACCTTGGACATTGATTCGGAATCTCTTCTTTTTTTTTTGGTTGGGGGGACCTTTTTTTGTGGGCATTAGCCCTAGGCCCCTCCTTCCTGCATAATATATATATATATATATATGGGAATCATATATCATATATATATATATATATATATATATATATTGTTATGTGTTGGTGTTTTAATGAGACGTTTAATAATGGTTATTAGAGTGTAGTAAAGTGATTTCATTGTTTCAGATTAATATTATATTATATGTAAAATATAATTATTCGAAATATAAATCACTAATTAATAAACATTAACAGTTAAAGGGAGTCAAAATGGCCTAGTTCACCATTTTTCGCGGGAGGCTTTAACGAATTGGTGTCTTCGGTATAAAAATGTAATGTGTGATTTTAAACTTGCTTATCAACTAATTCTCTCTCTACGAGAGAGTGTGAAACCATGTAGTCACTTTTTCCCCATTATTAATATTTGGTGTCATTTAAATAAATATGTTAAATAGAGAAAAATTGTCGCACTCATATTCCTCCCTCTTTTCCTTCTAAAATTGTCCTGTATTTATGACAAGTGTCCCAGTTTGAAGGCCACGTTTGCCGTTATACTGTATATAGAAATAGCACAAATAACGTAGATTAAACAAAACAGAACAATAAAATTAAAAATTCACGACAATATATATATATATATATATAGTGATGGGACGATTAATCGGAATCGGAATCGAGAATCGGAAGAATCGAGCATTTTTCAGGAATCGGAATCGGAATCGGAATCGAGAGAATTGTACCATGATTTCCGATTCTTAAAACGATTCTTTAACTTTTAATTGAACCAGTTTTGCAATGTAAACTTTAAAATTTGAATGAAAGAGGATAACAAATTTTATTTTTATTGTATTGTAGCTATACTTTAAAACATGTATATCCATGATGTGTAATCAAGAAGATTAAAATGAATTGTTACAACTTACAGTTGATTTTTATTTTTAAACCAATCTATTATAATTTATAATTTATATTACCATACTCATAATGTAAATAGTTAATCTTACCAGAGTAAAATATGACAATTTCCAGAAAAACAAGTATAGAATTATATTTAAAAATATTGAGAATCGGAATCGGAATCGAGAATCGTATCGGAATCGACACTTTTTAGTGGTATCGGAATCGGAATCGTTAAAAATTTTGGTATCGTCCCATCACTAATATATATATATATATATATATATATATATATATATATATATATATATATATATATATGATACGCACAGACCGTGCATGGAACAAGGAACTCTTCTAGGATAATTAAATCCACTATAGTCCGAATAAGTAATGGTAAATGACAAATACCATAGTTTTTCTTCTTCATGATGCTAGCCCGACGTGGGCAACGGGTCATTCGCAAAGAGGTCCCAAAAATATAGCTTCCCTCACCAGCTATCTGCAAAGCAGATAGGATCCAGCTTTGGGACAGGATCTAGGGTTTAAAGCAGCCTAGCCCAGCTACATTTAGAACCTCAATATAAGCAAAAGACTCGCTGCCTTCACGTCAGATTGAATACATCAAACGGACATGTTATGTGCCTTGAAAAGTGGACGCTCAATTCTGCCAGTTGAGGTTTAAGTTTTGGATTTTGGCGAAAAATATAAAAGTTACCCATTTTTCTTTGATGTATTCAATCTGACGTGAAGGCAGCGAGTCTTTTGCTTATATTGAAGTTCTAAATATAGCTGGGCTAGGCTGCTTTAAACCCTAGATCCTGTCCCAAAGCTGGATCCTATCTGCTTTGCAGATAGCTGGTGAGGGAAGCTATATTTTTGGGACCTCTTTGCCCACGTCGGGCTAGCATCATGAAAAAGAAAAACTATGGTATTTGTCATTTACCACTACTTATTCGGACTATAGTGGATTTAATTATCCTAGAAGAGTTCCTTGTTCCATGCACGGTCTGTGTGTATCATAAAAAACCTCAGGGAACCATTCTGAGTTCATTCCCATATATATATATATATATATAATTTAGTGGTGGACCGGATGTCAGTTTCTCAACATCCGCGGATGCGGGTCTTTAATTTCAATATCCGCGGATGCGGATGCGGATATTTAGTTAATCTATCAATATAATATAGAATTACGAATATATGACAGAATTTTTCAAATTTCGTGATATTACTATTATGGCAGGCAATGCATAAGAATTAAAATTAATATTAATGTTTTCATTATGATAAAAATAATAACTTTCTCAAGAGTTTCAGCCACAGAAAATTCAATGAAACAAGTTTCATTCAATTTTCTGTGTTACCAGCTATTTATATTTTGAGGTTTATATATTTGTTTGTTTATTAATAATTAATACTTTACATGAAATGTGCATGACTGGGCCTTAAAGCTACTTTATAAGCTAATTTAATTGTAAATTGCATAATTTATTAGAGGTAATATCCGCATAACATCCGCATTCAGAAGTGCGGATGCGGATGTTAAAATGATGCGGATGGGGATGCGGATATCCGGTCCACCACTAATATATATATATATACAGTATGTGTTAAACACAGACCATGCATAGAACAAGGAACTCTTCTGGGAAATTACATCCACTATAGTTCGAATAAGCAATGATAAATTACTTATTCGAACTATAGTGGATGTAATTTCCGAGAAGAGTTCCTTGTTCCATGCACGGTCTGTGTTTAACATATAAGTTTCTCAGGGGACCATTCTGAGTTTGTATATATATATATATAAGGGTGATCCAGAGAAATGGGACCCAAAAGAAACCCCTGTAACTCTTAAAGTATAAGTCCTTTTATAAAATCATACGCATCATTCGAAAGAGGATAGTTACAAGTTTGTACAGGATTGTATAGGTTTTGACAATACAAGACAAGATAAGATACAAAACAAAATAAAAGTGTTAGTTAAAACTAACCGTTCAAGATGACTGCATGGACTGTGGAACAGCTGCGTTTCATAACTGAGCAATATTATGAGCATGGAAGAAGTGTAGTTTCAGCTCAAAGATCTTTCAAGACAAATTTTCAGATGTCAAAATCACCTTCTAAGAGCTGAACCTACACTTCTTCCATGCTCATAATATTGCTCAGTTATGAAACGCAGCTGTTCCACAGTCCATGCAGTCATCTTGAAGGGTTAGTTTTAACTAACACTTTTATTTTGTTTTGTATCTTATCTTGTCTTGTATTGTCAAAACCTATACAATCCTGTACAAACTTGTAACTATCCTCTTTCGAATGATGCGTATGATTTTATAAAAGGACTTATACTTTAAGAGTTACAGGGGTTTCTTTTGGGTCCCATTTCTCTGGATCACCCTATATATAACATCTTCCTCATTTGCAAGAGAGAATTTTTCGAAACAAAATCTACACTTTTATAAGTTGAATACCATGATTATTTTAAATTTAAAAACAATAACTCATCTTCATAGAACTGTATCGATGTTCTGCCTCAATATTAAGCACGAGTAGTTCCATACAAACGATTTTCCGAACGTCATGAATTTCATTAAGGGAAGTGTCCCAGTCAATTCTCCATCTGATTTAACATGAACTGCAAAAATAATGTTTTCCAATGGATGACAGCTTTCCCGCTTTATAGGCAGTTTATGACTTTGAATTATCATGACTCGGAATTATGTTGTGAATGGTTTACCAATTTACGAGATTGAACGAATGTTTATGACAGTTTTTCTATAGCATCATAATCAATAAGATAAATGAAAACTTAGAAGGCAACTAGATAATTTTAGGGTTTTTTTATCATCATCTCTCGTTATATAAGACTATATCCTTCCTAGTATGATAAATCCGTTTCTTTTCATACTACAAATAACCTCAATCCTCTCTCTTCATATCCATTGTTTTTCGAATTTTGCAACAAATAAATTTTTCCTCTTTTTGTTCATTATTTCCCTACGTCTTCCGAATTTTGAGAGATTATATAATGATGTACAGTTAATTAAGCTTTACTCAGTAATTAAATACTTTTTTTCAGTCTAATATTAATTCGGACTAGGCCAGATTATTTAGTAACAACCTATAATAGCTGAAAGTGGGTATTATGCAAGGGTGGAAAAAGGTAAAGTAATGCAAAAGTAATAACGTAAAACTACTGAGGTATATTTCAATTTTCAGTTAATAGGAATGATTTATTGCTTTCAGCTTCCAGAACTTGACTGTGCTAAAAATCATTGAGGGGAAAATTAAGCTAATTGCACGGTGAAATTAAACAGTAATAGTAATGAAATTAAATGAAAAGGAAAAGTTTAACTGATAGAAATTTAATTTAGAAAACACATGAAAAAATACTATTAATTATATTTGAAATGTGAGAAACTGAATATATAGAGAGGAAAAAGATAAAAATAATTAAAATAATAACAGTACTTATGTTTAGAATAGCTACAGCAAAGCACATAGCATGATACCAAAAGTTCGGATGACAAATGGCAGGATTGATGAATGATCTGAACAGCCAGATTATCTGCGTTTTGAATCTTTGCCTCAGAATTTATTATTCAGTTTGCCCTAAGAATCTTGTGATTATGGTTAGCAAACCTTTACGAATCTGTGCATCTTTGAGGTAGCTTATATACAACATTCTGAAAGATTTGCTATAAAGAAAATTTCAGTGTTTGTCGGAACCTTTTTTCTAATTAATTTATAGCTACTGACCATAAATGTTTGAACAAAGAAAATGAAAAAGATGGTATTTATAACTTGAAGTTCCCTATCTAATCATCATGATTGCTTGAGAACAGAAATTTGTATACTCTTTTCTTATATCCGAGGTTACATCTCAAGGAGCTGTGGATGATGTGATCTAAGTAATATTTTAATAGTTGAACGTTCATTTTGACTTTTTTTTTAGGATGAAAGGTCATACCATTAGTTTTTGTAACAATGAAGTCCGTATCATTCTCCGGCGTATATATATAAATTAAAAATTTAAAATCAAAGTTGTACGAGCGTGCGAAAGTTGCCACATGAGATCGATAAGAAACTGTTTAAATAATAGATTCTTGTATTTCATCTAACCTCCCCATGCGACCTTGAAATTTTCTCAATTGTGCCCTCTTCTGCTACTTAAGCTTAGCCATAGTTATATTAATCACTTCCTTCTCTGACGCAGTGAGGAGGTGTAGTACGTTTCTGCTCATGAAATGGTCACTGGTTACTTGAGGAAGCACAAGAAACAAACCGGTCGTGTTCTTTTTTCCCCCAGCTTTGGCTAATGTTTTAAATAAATCGTGTTTCTCTTGTTTCCTTTGCAGGTTAACAGTATCTGATTTTTTTGTGGAAAATGACTGACAAACATAAAACTATGACAATAACTAGAAAAGTGTATCGTGTCCTGTTTCGAAATCTTAGGGATCTAAACCCGAACGTAACGTCTTACCTCCGTATGAAGGAGTGCTAAAGTGTTTTTTTGTATGTTAGACACAACAATGTAAGATAGAGTCCACATTCCGAAAGTATATGATGTTGCCGCTGAAGTGAGAATGAAAGTGGAAGCCGTCTAGGCGTGAGCTTCTATCCCAACATGCTACCCTGAATCATCACTGTATGCATCCAAGCGTACTATAATAAATACCAAAAGACTTTGAGGCCGTTGAAAAGAAGAAAGGAGGAGGCGAGCTTCAAGACGACAATGGAGAAGTTTAAACAGGACGCTAAAAAGCTGTTCGATATTTTAGCGTACAGGTGCGTAGACTTTTCTAGCAATACACCTAGCGAAGTGCCATCTCGCAAGCGAATTTCTTACCGACTATCCCACCAAACGAAAAATTATTATAATTATAATTATAATCAATTATAATTATCTCTATAATAATTACCTCTATCGACCAAGAAGATGGTAGAAAGGAAAAAGAAGCAAAGAGAAGCTGACCGAAGGTCCAAGTCCTCCAGAACTGATAATCAACAGCAGGTACAACTATTGACTGAACCAGAAACAAGTGAGTCTGATGCGGGTGATATGACATCATTAATGATGACACCAAAATCAGCGCCCGTTCTGCACCGCTGCCGCTCGCAGGGAGTGGAAATGAAGAAGCGGATACGCCAGCAATACCAACGAAATCTACCAAGAAACTGCTCAAATAAGACTACGGTTCCCAGCGGTAGCACGGGAATGTGACAGGACAGCAGTGTCAAATCGCACAGCAGCTGCAATTACGTCCGCAGTGTTACAAGCCTGAGCATAATTTGACTGCGACGCTGCATTAACTCTGATCATTTGCAACAAGATCAGGTGCGAGCGAGGCAACTTAAGACTGGAACTGATATCTTCATCTACAGTTATACCAGCATATTTAATTATCAGTTTCTACTTCGACGGCAGAAAGGATAAGATAAGGACAGTGTGGAAGAGATGAGGCAAATATCATCTCATATGGTTATGGAAAAGCACTTCGTCCTACTGAGTGAACCCAAATCCAACTAACTCGGCCACGTCGCTCCCTCTTTTGGTACAACCGCTGCCTTTACAACAAGCATTACCGACTTTTTGGACAGTAACAACATCGGAAATGAGAAGTTGGCTGCAATTGAATGTGATGGGACTACTGTGAATACTGGCCCGAAGGGTGGCTGATAAGAAAACTAGAGCAGTATCTCAACAAATCGCAACAGTGATTTAACTTCCTACTTCATACAAACAAGTTGCCGCTCCGCCACCTACTCGAGTAACTCTGGGGCATGACGCACTTTCTCTGAGACAACTACATAGCGCCGAAAGAGTGCAACCAGCAAATTGTTGCGTTCAAATTGATTGGTGGGAACATGCTCCCAAATACGGACTTGAACCAAGTGAACACAGACTAAAAGTTCCTCTACGACGAGAGCTGCGAAGCTGTCACGCCAGGTTGTTGCAGTGCAGATCTGGTAAATCGCCGGCCTGGCACAGTGGTTCACTTGGACTGGATAACAATTGCATGCCGTATTCTGCACCTTTATATGAGAGCTAAAAATCCGTCTCAACACCTCAACATTCCGGCATAATAAGCCGTCGGTTCTACGCACATGTCTGGTTTGCTCTTAGAGCCATACCATCATGTGTTGAATGAAGCCCGTCATGTCTGAAAACTGATATCATTCTTTAGATACTCAACAATCCATCCGCAGGAAATCATCGACAAGGTGATCATGCGCAATAGCTACTTCGCTCATTAAGAGAATCTGTTGCCATTCACGTAGGTTGATGAGAACTCTGTGTGATTTGAGCTAAACAAACACTTAAATTAGCGAAGAAGTCAATTGAGAGAAAATTCAGAAAATTGCAATTGAGAGAAACTTCAAGGTCGCTGGGACAGGTCAAGATGAATTACCAGGAAGCTAATATTTTTTTTAGTTTCTTATTGGTATCAAAGACAACTTTCGCAAACCTATACAAATTGAATTTGAAACAAAGTATTTTCACCCTTCTTTCGATCCACACACACCACACACACACACACACAACACACCACACACACACACACACATATATATATATATATATATATATATATATTAGCAGAGGTGAGAGCAAGTAGCTTTGTCTAACTCTACAAAAAGGACCCAGAACACTGAAAATATACAGTATTTCCTGATTTAACTGCAAAATTTTGTGAATGTAACAGAACTTCAACCAATTAATCATGCAAACTGGGGCATTCCATATTGTGATTTATATCGGGCAATAGTGTTACCAACAGTTTTATTTAGTTCGTTGTGCTGGACGATGAAGTTCCCCTATCTTATGCCTTTTATATATTCAAGAAACAATTCAAAAATTTGTTTACTATGGCTGTATTTACAGTATCAACAATTTACTTCATTTCATAAATAGGAATACACAACTCGGGCGTGATTTTTAAAATCAAACTGATTTGAGGTGTCCTTAAGTAATCATATAGTCAAAATAGCAGAAGTTTCACCCACTAAATATTTTTCAGAAGTGGGGAACAACTATAGGTCTGCAATTACGACTGAATAGAATAGAATGTCTCAGTATTTACTTTCAACAACAATTATGACAAAAATCTGTAACAATATAATTACAAGTTGGCATAACATAAATACAAACGTTTATAACCCCATTTTTTAATGTAATAACCAAGAAAACAATAAAACCCTCCAACTGCATCTGAGACATCTTTTATCATCTTTTATAATAAATCTATAAAATACTTTAAATTTTTACTTATCTCCTTTGAAGTAACCGAGACAAACAACTCTTCATGAACACCCCTTTTGATATACTCGAATATATATATACACAAATATATATATACACAAATATACACTGCGTGTGTGTGTGTGTGTGTGTGTGTGTGTGTGTGTATATATATATATATATATACACACACAATTATACACTGTGTGTGTATATATATATATATATATATATATATATATATATATATATATATATATATATACATACACACCCTTCTGCAAGGTGGAGGATATAACTAATAGTGTTGACCATTTTACAGACGGTACCGCCGAGGACACAACGTATGTTATTCATGTCGGTACTAATAACGTTTTAAATTCTAGATCGGAAGAACTGCTGGCTAGGTACAGGGACTTACTAGAGCGATTAAAGAAAAACTAATAAGATTGTTTTAACAGGTATACTTCCTCGAATTATCCAACGTAACGATTTCTACAGCAAGGCGACCTATATTAACAATAACCTAAAGTCTCTTTGCCAACAGGAAGGAGTGCATTTTGCGAATTTTTGGAACAGTTTCTACGGCAGGAGGGACTTGTTCCTCGAAGATGGACTTCATCTTAATGACGTTGGAGCTGCGCGTTTAGGAAGACTATTTCATAATACTGTCTCTTCTTTTCAGGCTGCCGTAACTCGAACGGTCCCAGCGTAAATTCCACAAATTTCCCCTGCGCTCGCGAAGGTGTCGCAGTTACAAACAATTTGAAGGTTCTATCCCTAAATGCTCGTAGCCTACGAAATAGAAAACGAATTTTTTTCTTTAATTGCTTGTAAAGACTATGATGTAATTGCGATAAATGAATCGTGGCTTAGCACTGAAACACGTGACTTTGTAGGGGAGTATCAAATTAAAGGTTATAGACTTTTTGTTAAAAACAGAATAGGTAGGCGAGGAGGCGGTGTTATGTTGTATATCAAAGATAATATTGCGAACGTTATAGAAGTAAAGCACACAATTCCAGAACCGATAGATTCGACTATAGCAGAACTTAAATTGAACGATTTCAAACTTCTTGTTGCGGTTATATATAGGCCCCCTAATCAAACAGCTGATACGGACGAAGCGTTATATCGTGAACTAAAGAGAATAATCGGTAGTGAGCAGGCTTTAGTTATGGGTGACTTTAATTGCGCCAACGTGAATTACGATACAATGCAGGGAGACGCGGAAGGTAATCGTTTAGTTAATTTTCTCGAGGATAGCTTTCTTATTCAAAAGGTTGGGGAACCTACGAGGTTGGACAGTATTTTAGATTTAGTAATAACTACGGATGATAGGCTAATTACTGATCTTCAAGTAATAGAACCGTTAAGCAATAGCGATCACAATATGGTAGAGTTTGTCCTCTCAGTAAGTCACTCGAAACCAACTAACTCGACTAAAATTCCTAACTTCCAGCACGCAGACTTTTGTAAATTTCGAAATAAATTGTCACACGTCAATTGGGAAAACGTAATGGGGAACTCCAACGCAAAACTAATGTGGGAATCGTTCGAAACAGTATTTAGGACTATAAATGAGGAATGTGTACCGTACAAAATTAAGCGTGCGAAAGTAAACAACAAGCCCTTGTGGTTTACTTCTAGAGTAGGAGACATTATAAAGAGTAGAGATAGGGCTTATAGGCTACATAAGTGCGATAAAGACAATTTGTGGTTACGAAACAACTACATATCTCTAAGGCGTGAAGCGAAAAGTGTAATAAAAAAGTCCAAGCGCGAATTTGAAATCTCCATAGCTCGTGACGGTAAAGAAAACCCCAAGCGATTCTTTCAATACGTCAACAATAGAAATCCAGTAAAAAGTGTCTTGGGGCCGTTGAAAAATGTAAACGGAGATCTAGTTTCTGAAAACAAGGAAATGGCTACCTTGCTAAACGAATTTTTTACGTCAGTTTTTACTATAGAAGATGTAACGAATATCCCTACGGTCATAGACATAATACCTTTTGATAATGGTAATATTTTGGATAATATTGTGGTTAGTGAAGGGGAGGTAATGCGCTATATTGATAAAATGAAAACGCGTAAATCACCGGGGCCGGATTCCATATATCCCATACAACTAAAAGAATTAAAAGATAGCATTGTTGTGCCGCTAACAAAGATTTTTAATGCGTCTATTTCTGAGGGGTGCGTACCAGATAATTTCAAGTTAGCAAACGTAACACCTATCTTTAAGAAAGGCGATAAAGGTGCGGCGGGAAATTATAGGCCAATCAGTTTAACGTCTGTTGTAGGTAAGCTACTGGAATCAATAATTAGGGATCGTATAGTCGAACACTTAGAATTGCATAAACTAGTTAGAAATACGCAGCACGGTTTTAGGCGAAACAAATCTTGCTTAACTAATCTTTTAGAATTTTTCAAAGCGTGGTTGACGTTTACGATAGACATCGGGCGGTTGATGTAGTGTATTTAGATTTTCAAAAAGCGTTTGACACCGTGCCGCACAAAAGACTCATTGAAAAAACTAAGGCTCATGGAATCAGGGGTGTAGTAATAAATTGGATAGAAGAGTGGTTGCGAGGTAGGAAACAGAGGGTGGTCGTTGATGGAGCGGAGTCGTGTTGGGCTAATGTAGCGAGTGGCGTTCCTCAGGGTTCTGTATTGGGCCCCTTGCTTTTTCTTATATATATTAACGATTTAGATGTCGGCCTAGTCAGTACAGTTTCAAAGTTTGCGGATGACACGAAGCTGGGTGGTAGGGCGATTAATGACGAAGATAGAGGTAAAATCCAGGAAGATCTGAATAAAATCGTTGATTGGTCAGTCACATGGCAAATGAGATTTAACGTCGATAAGTGCAAAATTTTGCATATAGGTTCGCGTAACGGTAATTTTGCGTATAGTATGTCAGGGAAAGAGTTAACAATCCTAGAGCAGGAAAAAGATTTAGGAGTTATAGTCACTGGTGATTTAAAAGTAGCGAAACAAAGTACAGCAGCTTAGGTTTTATAGCTCGGAATTTTGAGTACAAATCGCGCGATATTATAGTTCCTCTTTATAAATCATTAGTTAGACCCTATTTGGAGTACGCGGTACAATTTTGGAATCCGCATATGCGCAAAGATATAGACAAAATCGAAAGAGTTCAAAGACGAGCAACTAAGATGAGTCCGTCGCTTAGGTCAAAGTCGTACGAGGATAGGCTTAAGGAGTTAAAATTGACTACACTCGAGACTCGGAGGCTAAGGGGTGATCTAATCCAGGTGTTCAAAATTATGAATGGGTTCGATAACGTAAATAGAGATAGCTTTTTCGAAATATCTCAATATAATAGGACTAGAAATAACGGGTGTAAGTTGACAAGTAGACGGTTCGAGACAACAGTTGCCAAAAACTTTTTTACGCATAGAATAGTAAATAGCTGGAACAGTTTGCCGGTTGAAATAATTAGTAGCACGTCTATAAATATGTTTAAAAATCGATTAGACGCATTTGTTGATAGATTGGGTATAGTTTAAGGTAGTAAAATTAAGGCTTTTGGTGATAGATCCCACAGCTCAACACAAGTGTTGTGGGATATAGGGAGGCAGCATCTTGGGTTAGGGGATACTCTGTCCTTACACACCCCATTTAAAGAGATTCCTCTGCCGAGCGGTGCCCCACATAGTTCTGTGAGGTATTGAAAAACTCATGATCTTCACTTGCCCCACAAACACCTTTAAATGGGAGACCCAAAATGGGTGCACACACATTTCTACATTACTGTACAGTCTTTACAGCTACACCTACACTTTTCCTCCTAAGTGTATATATGGAAATGTATATGGTTGTAAATTGTGACTTGGTCCGCAATTGATATGGACCGTGACTTATTTTTGGTTGGCAAGGTACTGGTAGTGATGGATACCGTAATGAAATTGACTGGATTCTTTGGATCTGATATATTTACATGTCGGTTATAAATAGATATAGAGTGTAACACATTTGTGGATAGTAGTCTATTATGACTTGATCCCCTGGATCGAGAGATTCTATCTTTAGTTGTTTAATTGAGAATTAATTAGTTTTAAATTGATAATTATTTAGTTTTGTAAAAATTGGTTGTTGCCAATGTACAGGCAGTTTTTACATAGTGGAGCCACCTCGATGGGCCGAAGTGGCCCCTAGGGTGCCCACTATAAAAATTTCTCATGTTCTTATGTTCTTGTGGTTCGGAACCCACGTAAAATTGTAGGTCCCCTCCGCCACCATGGAGGACATGCGCAATACACAATTACGAACGCAGTTTGGTAGACCAGCCATGAGTGGATCCTTGGGTCTTTGTTGGTCTGAAACATTATAACATTATACCACTTTCAATTTTTTTTCAATTAGTTCCCATCTGGACGTCTCCAGGTTGGGTCCCGTGCGATGAGCTGCCCACGTCGGTAATCTCGCCACTGCGTCCCGTCTCTGGCCAGATCTGTTCATTGGCGCCAGATTAAACCCGGATTCTCTCTTTCCACCGTCTTGCGCCACGTTGTCCCCGTCGCACAGTGCCACCAATTGTAAAAAAATCGGCCAAAAGTAAAAAGAAAAGTTTGTTTGAATTGGTACCAAGTTCTTTTCTCCATATTGTAAAGTGCCTGAGGACTCTTAAATCGTATTTTATTCACATTGTAAGGCTGGTTTAATGGGATAAAAATAGGATGAAATACATTAATTATGAAGATAGATAAATATATCTTATTTCTATAAAATATATGATTAATCAACATCTCTGTAAAATCATATATAAAAGTTAAATCTTCAATTCATAATCATCATTGCATAGAATAATCCTTCACATAATAGGTAAAGAACATTAAATATCTAATTTTAAATTTCCATATTTAAAAAAAATTAAAACAATACATGTTTTATTTAAAAAAAAATAAAAATATACAAATAATTCACTTAAACTTCTAACTATGAAAAGGAATCGATGGGGACGAAATCTTTGCAATTTTGTACACAAAAAATACTGAAAATTAAGAGGGAGAAAGAAATAGCTGCGCATATTTGCGCAATTTCAAGCAAGATTCTATTTAGTGGTAGACAGTGCAGAATAATGAGCGAGCATCATCTCACTTGCTGCAGCATGTTCAAGCGTGTTGACCATAAATTACTATATATAGGCTTGCTTGTGTTAACTTTTCTCATTTTCAGTCATATTGTGATTGAGCATAGTATTATTATAATGTGAATTGCCTTGATTTATTTTAGGTATGTATGTTAATTATTACTATATGGAATAAATTAATTATTGTGAATAAATGTTATATGATGCCAATTAGCAATTATGCCAATCGTGATGATTACAATAAATATTTTTAGTATATATTAATCTTATGTTATTTTTTCAGCTGTTGAAACTGAAACTAAGATGGTCTTATCAATAAAAAGGCTAAATCTCATTGAAATAGTTAAGCAGCGTAGGATAAACAATGAAAATATTGCTCAATTGATTTTAAATCGTATATTAGAAACAATCCCAGTTGACAGAACGACACTCTCACATGAAAGTAAAACTGAATGCACATAAATAATAACTTTTATTTCTGATCTATAAAAGTTCCACGAACAATATTCAAGAAAGCTTAATAGAGTAATAGAAAATACAAAAGAATGGCTTGAGAAATGCATGATATTGCCTATCGAAAATTTGAAAGATGCGGTTACACCACAACTTCGTCCTGGACGCCCATCTACTGCATCATGGAAGGAATTGTCAGAGAGATCAAAAAGAAGAATGACAGCTGCATTAGCTGATAAGGACGAAGAGTTGCTTTCTTTTGCTGCGGCAAGGTCAGTCAGAGGAGACTCATAAAAACGAGATTTTGCTTTTGTAATGAAAGAAGCAACGATGTCTCCCTCTCGACCAAGTAAAATCAAGAGAGCTTTAAATTCTAAGACGCCCATTAAATACAGAAATGAAGAAGCATTAACTCTTATTCTTCAAACATATATGAGCTATAGGTTACAGTATATTGAGGAAATCTCTTTTACAACATGGTGTTAATGTATATCCTTCGAATAAAGATCTGGCTAAAACTAAAATGAGCTGCTATCCTGAAGAAATAGAAATTTCTGAAATAAAAGCAGAATGCAAATTAGAAAGTTTACTGAAACATACGACTTCTAGATTGTTAAAGGTAGCTGAACCAGAGATGATTTCTTATTTTAATAGTGATCAACCATTAGTCCTGACTGGAACATTGTACACGAAATGTGGTTTTGATGGAGCTTCCGGACAAAAGATCTATAAACAAAAATATAATCTAAATGAGGTAAATGAAGCTATTAGAAACGAAGAAAGTCTGTTAGCACATGTTTGGTGTCTCTCCAGCTAGTAATCGAAGATAAAGCCGTTTGGTCTAATAAAGTACCATCAAGTATTCATTATTGTAGACCAATACGTCTCCAATATGTAAAAGAAACGCCAGATATATCTAGAGCTGAAGAAGAATACCTAATGACACAGTTGCAGAATATAGAGCATACTCAACATCTAATCACCATAAATAACATAGATATTACATTTAACATAAAACATGATTTGGCTCTGACAATGTTGGATGGAAAAGCAATTAATGCCTTAACAAATACAGCTTCCACCCAAACATGTAATATATGTGGTGCAAAACCCTCAGAAATGAATGATTTCAATAAACTCAATGCTAAGCAAGTGAATGAAAACTCTTTGTAGTATGGCCTTTCTACCCTACATTGCTGGATAAGATTTTTTGAGTTCATTATCCATGTTGGCTACAAAATTGACATAATAAAGTGGAAGGCCAAAACTAATGAAGAGAAGGAAAATGTCCAGAAAAGAAAGAAGATGATTCAATCCGAGTTTAGGTCCGCATTAAGCTTAATTGTTGATCAACCTAGAGTTGGATCAGGCAACAGCAATGATGGCAATACTGCAAGAAGAGCCTTTCAGAATCATGATAAGTTCTCTAGAATAACAGAAGTTAATGAAGATTTAATAAAACGATTATATGTCATTCTGCAAGTGTTAGCATCAAGCCATGAAATAGACAGTGAAAAATTTCATGAATTCTCCTCTGCAACAGCCCAATTTATCGTTGAACTTTATCCGTGGTTTAAGATGCCACCATCCATTCATAAGGTACTTATTCATGGGAAAGAAGTGATAAATAAACATATTTTACCAATTGGGATGTATTCGGAAGAGGCACAAGAAGCTCTTAATAAACACATAAGAAATGCGCGACAGCACCATTCAAGAAAGATATCAAGGCATGACACAATTAAAGATCAACTCCATTATCTTTTAATGTCTAGTGATCCAGTTATCAGTAGTTTGAGAAAATTTGACCCAGTTAAAAAGAGTTGTTTGTCGCATGATGCTGTCTCACTTCTGAAACATAATATTGAGCTTTCAAATTTATCATAGATCTAAGTTCTGATGATGAAGATGATTAGGCCAAACCTTTTTCATAATAACTATGAAATGAAATTCAAAATTGAATGTAATGTAGAATTTAATGTTTTACAATATGATTTATTCCAATTAGTAGCTATGCATTATGTTTGATGTTATTTTTTGTTATTTTAACAGCTATAAACTGTTATAAATATATTGCATTTATTTCTATTAGAATTTTATAACACGGAAAATTTATTTCAAATTATAAAAAATATAGATATTTTATATAATTTTTGTTTATTTCTGTTAATTGAAAATGTGATTATAATGGCTTATAGTATAATAAATATATTTTGATTTATTAATTTTATCTCTCTTTCCTTTATGTAATTATAGATTTAGAAGTTAAAGTTATACTTATTAATCACTAATATAAAATGAAATGATCAATTTCCAAAATGGAGTCTTATCATATATACATATTAATTGAAAAGTATCAAATGTGCTACTGCTATTACTATTATTACTCTTATTATCATCATCATCATCATCATCATTATTATTAAAAATAGTGGTATAAATTAATGGTAACCTGAAAGGTTTCCCATCAGATCTAAGCTGAGTGCAATAGATCACAAATCAACAAATTGTGTCAGTTAGGCATAACTCAAGTATAAACACTAAACCAATATAAATTATAATAAATAAATAATTATTGCACTGTAATTGTCTTAAAACAAGTTAATAACATTTAGTTCAAGTATTCTCTAAATAACCAATTGAATGAAATATCGTCAAAAGCCAGGAGAAGCTAAAAAATAATTTTGGCCATTTTTTTTTACAATTGGTGGCACTGTGCGTCGCCTCAATCCTCTATTCCTCTGTACATCAGCCTTCTCGGAAGTCGGTCCTCTCCCATCCTCTCCACATGGCCGTACCATCTCCTCTGCGCATCCACCACTCTATCCACTATGGTGAATTTAACTCTAGTCAGCTCCCTTATATATTAATTTGTTCGTCTGTGGTGCCAGCGGATGTTACAAATTCGGCGCAGACAATACATTTCGAAAGATAATAATTTCTTCTTTTCTTTTGACTTCATCGTCCAGCACTCCGAACTATATAAAACTGTTGGTAACACTATTGCCTAGTATAATCTAATCTTTAGCTCTCTGCTGACGTTGTCGTCTTTCCATATTTTGGTGAGTCTATTCATCGCCACATTCCCCAGTTTAATTCTCTCTTGCACTGCTTTAAAGTCATCTCTATTTTACGTGAACCACACTCCTAAATATTTAAACTCCTCTACCTGTTCTAATTATTCCCGATGCCAGCGCCACCGTCATCCGTTCTCTTGTCCTTCCTATCTTCATTATCTTGGTTTTGTTTGTTTATCTCTAGCCCGTATTTTATGCATGCTTCTTCCATCCTAATAGTAATTTCTTGAATTTCTTCCGCTGTTTCTGCTACCACTACTATATCGTCTGCCAGTGTTGGGAGTAACGCGTTACTAGTAACGATCGTTACGTAACGGCGTTACTTTTTTAGTAACGGTAACGGGAACGGCGTTACATTTTTAAATCAGTAACGAATTCAGTAACGACGTTATTTTTTCAGCAAGTCAGACCGTTACTCGTTACTCGTTACTTTTTGTAAATAAATCTAAAAAGCTAAATAACGTTTTAACAACTTTAATTATAACATTGCTTGTTATAACATTACTTGTTTATTATACATTGCTTATTATAACATTACTTATTATAACTTGCTTATTATACTATATCAGGGGTGGCCAAGTTTCCTGGACCCAAGAGCCACATACGACATTTTTCAGATGTACGAGAGCCGCAAAATATTTTAAAAATAATTTAATTATTAAAAACATATACATATACACATAGTCAGTGTTGGGCACTAAAGCGTTAATCCGATAACAGTTAATTAACGAATTTAACTTTTTTAACGGACTATTAACGGAAGTTAATTTCCATTTATCGTTATCGGACCAGTTAACTTCCGATAACTCGATATTTAGTCTGTTAAAGTCCGTTAACACGTTAACTGCGAGGAGTCATTCACGGAAGATCACCGCTCCGCGAATGAATTCAAACCGCCATATCTTCAGTCTGCCAATTCCGTCCTCTGCCGCAGTGGAACGGCTCTTCTCTCTCGGCAAGGACATCCTGAGGCCCAAGAGGTCAAGACTGGCAGTTGGGCCTAACTTTGAGAAGTTGGTCTTTCTGAAGGGCAACCAGCACATTGTGTCATAGTCTTTAATAAATGTGCCTAAAATTTAATTTTACCTTTCAGTTCCCGCCATAATAATTCTCTGGTAAATTAAAATTTAGTTAATGGTTAGTGGTTACAAGGGTTTCAAAACATGCAATCAGTACATTTTTTATTAAAAATAAAAATAAAAGTTATTAAGCAAAAAAGTTGCAAAACTTGATAAAAATACAGTTAAATACCTATTTATTGTTGGATTTTGCCTAAATAAACATTTTCTATGGGTTTTAAAGCTTTTTCCTTGATTTTTTTAAATGTTAGTAAAGAAATAGTTATCGTTAACGGATTATCGTTAACTTCCGTTAACTTTGTAGTAAAATTATCGGATTATCGTTATCGGAGTTAAAAATTGGGGTTAACGGATTATCGTTATCGAAGTTAACTTTTTGGTTAACGGTGCCCACCACTGCACATAGTTATACTCACATTATTAAATTGTTTAATTACTGCTTGTAGAAGGCTTAGTTTGGGTCTTCATTTTGGCTGTTAATGCTTTAAAGTCTGGCTGATGTGATGTTAAGGCGGTATGAAGAAGCTCAGTCAGGTGTTCGTTAGTGAGGGCAGCACGATGTTTTGACTTTACGAATTTCATTACCGAGAAGTGCTTCACAGCAATAAGTTGTCCCAAAAACTGAGATAAGTCGGAAACTGGTTTTCCTGAGGTGAGGATACTTTGTCTCTGGTACTTGCTTCCAAAACTCAACTGCAGATAAGCTTTTATGTATCAACTTTAAACCCACGTCCTCCTGTAGCTCCAAAAGTTATGTTTGTATTGAAGCAGCTTCCGTAACAAAAGGTGTGGTAACAGGACAGCCATCGTTGACGACATCAATCAGGAAAGGATTTACAAGAAATTCGAAGCATGGTTTTAGGTTCTTTAGTTCATCAAACCTGAACTGAAAATCATCAATTAGTCCTTCTAATTTACCTTTGTATTCCTCCAATTTACTATCTTTTATTTCAATATCAGAAAAAGTGTTTGCTCGGTTTTTCAGGTGGGGAAAGTGATCAAATTTTTTTGTTACTAGTTCTTTTTGGAAGGGCTTTATTTTATTCTGGAAACTGAAAACTGTCAGTGTATGGTCAGAAATTACCTTATCCTTTCCCTGAAGTGCCAAATTTAGATTTTGAAGGTGTTGTATTACATCAGTAAAAAACATCAGATCCTGCACCCATTCGTGATCTTCTAGTTGTGGGTATGACTTTCCCTTTTCTTTCAAGAAATCAATGATAGGTTCCAACAGTGCAACAAACCTATTCAGGAGATTACTAGTTGATAACCACCTTACAATACAGTAGAATGAAAGGTCATCGGGCTTATCTTGAAGATCCAGCTCCTCGATAAAATTTCTAAACGCTCGGTGCGTTTTTGCATTTGAACGAATGAAATTCACAATTTCTAGAACACATTTCATAACACTGTCATACCTAAAGTACTTGCTTACCAAATGACCACCGTGAATGATACAGTGAATAAAGAGACACACAGGATACTTGGGATCTCGTGTCAAGAGCTCAACTAGGCCTACATTTTGTCCTAGTATAGCTGGTGCTCCATCTGTTGCAACACTGACAAGTTTATTCAATGGTACTTCAGCATTTGATAATGCCTCGTCAAGTGCGTTCTTTATGTCAACTCCTCTGGTGGTTTCTCTTAGGGTCATTAAGTCCAAGAGTTCTTCTTTCACATTTCCATCGCCAGTAACATAACGAACAAATATCGCCAGTTGAGGGTTATCTTTAATATCTGTGGATTCATCGAGAGCCAAACTGAATGCAACAGAATCACTCTGCAACGAGCATGTAATTTCAGCACTGATCTGGGAAATACGTCTCTCTGTAGTGTGGCGGGAAATAAAAATACTTGCTATTTGTTCTCTAAGCTTTGTGTTATCTGGAGCGAGAATTGCAGTAACATCGGCAATATTCTTCCTCACAAATTCTCCACTACTGTAGGGAAGTTGAGCACGAGCAGTATTCCATGCCATAACAAAACTAGCTTCAGTAGTTAAGTCAGCTGTCTTACACAATGATGAAAGTACAGTTTGTCGGGCAACTAGGCTAGATTTCAACATTGTTAACTTAGTCTTCCGCAATTCTGATTTGGAAGAAATTCCGTAATAAAATTTTTATGGTTAGTTTCATGATGACGCTTTAAGTTACTGGCTTTAAAGTGATTGAGTGCCACGTGGCAGATAAGACACACAGGTTTCCCACCCTTAACAGTAAAGGTAAAGCTCTTCTCTCACTCCTGTTAAAAAACTATTTTCTTCTTCATATTTCCGTTTCTTACACTTTGTCTGCTCAGTCATTTTAATCAACTAAGGGGTTGTATAACTTTCACTTGTATAGCTGAGAAAAATAGCCACTATTTGATCTAAGAAGCCAATTTTAAAACACACTCACTCATTACTACACGCGGCCCGCAGGGTAGCTCGAGGGGTACTGGACACTGGTGAGTGACGATTGGTGTTAATTACGTAATTGTCCCGCTTAGTGCCTGTCACGCAAAAGAAATTGTCGTACGCATGACGCATTTTATTGTCAATTCAATTTTTCCTTGTTTTTTTTCCATATTTTTTTATGTGAAAAAAAAATTATAGTTGTATTATGAATTTTGTCTTTTATGATAAATACAATAAAAACCAAAATTGTCTTGCGAGCCGCAGTTAACAACCTTGAGAGCCGCATGCGGCTCGCGAGCCGGGTTTGGCCACCGTTGTGTAACTATATCTTCAGGATGTAATTTAAGGTACGTTTACATTTGTACACAAGTGTAAACACATGTACCTACTGTATCTTACTTTTCAATTAAAAAAAAACGGATTGTCTTTAGATCAAAATTTTCCCAGATTTGCTGATGGCATTATTGCTGTTGACATTATTCATGGAGAAACTGAGGCATACATGGGATTGCTTTTGCCAACACTCACTGCTTGCTTGTCAAAGTTGAGCAAAATAAAAGGAGAGGACATTCGTTTTTGCCTTCTTTTGTGAAAGTCTCTTTTGTCAGGCATTGAAAAAAGATTCAACAATATCTTCAATGACAATGACTGCGTATTAGCAGCAACTTTTCATCCTCGATTTAAGCTGTTGTGGATCGAAGATAAAAAACGAGCGGCAGAGGTGACGCAGCTGATAATTAATAAGATCAACAACAATACAAGACAGAATCCTGAGAATTCTCCTTTAGATAGTTCTCTGAGTGCAACTGATGAAGAAGACTATTTTAAGAGCCTCAAAAAGTCTGACAAAAGAATGAAAACATCTAGCTTATCTTCTGAACAGGTATCCGCCTTTCTGTCATCTGGTCCATCAAGAAAATTCGGCCCTTCATCTTTTCCTTTGGCTGAATTCATATAAATTTGTATTAACCTCAACACGCCAATACCATCAAGCGCAGCTGTTGAGCGGGTCTTTTCTGTGGACATTCTTCGCCCTAAGCGAGGAAGACTCTCCGATGATAATTTTGAAAAACTTTTGTTCCTAAAAGCTAACAAGAGCCTGCTGATGGATGAGTAATAATTTACTGTAGTGTTAACCGCAAGAGTTGTCGTTTTTGTTTTAATTTACTGGCAAAGAACAGCCACATTATTTCTCAATTTCTTATAACTTTTTTATTTTTGAGCATTGAAGCATCTAATTTTGTTGTTTTATGATTTTTTTTTTCAATTTACAGTGTTCAATGTTGTAAGTGAATAAAATAAAGAATAAATGCAATGTTGAATGGAAGTACCTATTTTTAATTATTATAGATATTATTATCAAAAGTAACGGTAACGGTAACGAATTACTTTCATGGATCAGTAACGGTAACGCCGTTACCTTTTTCAGAAGTAACTATAACTGTAACGCCATTACTTTTATGAAGTAACGGGCACAACACTGTCGTCTGCATATCTTAGATTGCTCATGTATTCTCCTCCGATTTTCACTCCTCCTTCGTAGTCACCGAGCGCCTTCCCCCATCACCATTGAAGAGATGGGGAAAATAATCTTAAAAGACTTTTATAAACTACATTTTCTTTTGGTTACAGTATGAATTAAAAATAATAGCATAAACCTTCTATCTTTAAAATTCCACCAAAGGGATCAAAAGTTTTACCGGAGGCAATACATTTACATAACACAGGAAGTGGTACTAAAAAATACATTTGTTCCAAAGTTATCTCTCGTAATGTCAACATTGTCCTTGGTAATGAGATCTACTTGTGATTGAATTTACGCACACACACACACACACACACACACAATATATATATATTAAAATTTAGTATAGAAAATTAGTCATATGAGGAAAAATTAGTTAAATTAAAGAATAAATTAATTATATTAGAGCAATTAATTACAAGGGCCACTCAGTATATTTTGTCCCACCTTTTTTTTTTTCCAAGTTTCCTTGTAAGTTCCAGAAATTTTGTACACAAGTAGTTGCGTACCTTTTGTACAAGTTTTTATTTTTCCACATAGTCTCCATCCTTTTCTACGGCTTTCCTCCACCTCGAAACAAGGGCCTTTATTCCTGGCAAAAGTACGCTGGGTTCCGATGGAACCACCTCTTAACCTCCTTAACAACCTCATCGTCACTCTGAAACTTTCTTCCACGAATAGCATCCTTCATTGGCCCAAACAAATGGACGTCTTGAAGGTGCTAGATCCGGGCTGTATGGAGGGTGGGGTAACACAGTCAAGTGCATTTTTGTGATGGCCTCTCTTGTTTGCAAATGTTGTGTGGTCTTCCGTTAGCGTGCGAAAGAAGGACGTGTTCCAGTTTTCTCTCCGGTCGAACTCGCTTTATACGTCTCTAGAGTCTCTGTAGGGTAGCAATATATACCTTTGAGTTCATTGTTTGTCCTTTCTTCATAATGTCCACCAGAATCACCCCTTTTCCCAGTAGATGGTGGCCATAACCTTTCCTGCAGAGGGAGCCATTTTGAACTTTTTCTTGCGTGAAGAGTCTGCGTGATGCCACTCCATGGATTGGCGTTTTGTTTCAGGTTCAAAGTGGTGTACCCAAGTCTCATCCCCAGTCACAATTCGTGAAAGGAAGTCATCCCCTTCTGTCTCGTATCGAACCAACGACTCAGAAGCAATTTCTTTTCTTTGAACTTTGTGATCTTCAGTCAGTTCGCGAGAAACAAACCGTGAACACACTTTGGAGTATCCCAGTTGCTGAATTATCGTATTCACACTTCCTTCTCTAATTCCTAGCTCCAGCGATAGTTCCTTGTACGTGACGCGCCGATTTGATCGAATGATGCTGTTAGCACGTTGCACAGTGTGAGATGTCACAGCCGATGCCGGACGACCGCTGCGTGGCTCATCATCGAGGCTAGCCCTCCCTCTCTCCGATGATCTCACACGTTTAGACGTTTAGACCAGCGTCCAACTGTGCTTCGATCAACAACAGCATCTCCGTAAACATTTTGTAGACGTTTGTGAATATTTCCAACTGTTTCCTTCTCTGCGGTTAAGAACTCGATAATAGTTCTCTGTTTACGACACACATCACTGTCAGACGCCATTTTCGAAACTGCGTTAACCATCGGTTTTATGCAAGGGCGTTTAAAAGCGGTTTTATACAAGGAGGGGGAGGTTGAAACTGGAAAAATCCGGCTATGTGAAGCGCAGAAAGCGCAAACTTACGGCCCAGAAGACATTTCAGCCCCATGGCCTATTAGGGTGGGGCAAAATATATTGAGTGCCCCTAGTACATAAATGAAAAATTAAAATTGTAAACATCCTTATTTAAAATATAATGAAGTTATTATATAAAAAAAATCTGAAACAACCAGGGCTTGATTTGAGGGCGCTACGTACCGGTTGTTAACCCCTTGCACAAGGGGTACACGCCCGCCCTCTCATCAACGCACTTCCCGCACCTTAGGTCTATCGGTCTGCGACGCTGCTCCGCGTGAATCTGCGGCTGCACCACTTGTTAATTTTTTACAACCCAGGCCCTGGAAACAACTCGTACATTGTAAACAGTAAATGTTTTACATAATGCCTTTATACTCGCACGACCACAAGCCCGTGGTAAAATTACTACGCTTAAACAATGAACGGGGGCAATTTTATTTTTTTTTAATATTTCCCGGAATGAGCACATACATAAACAAACAAACAAACATTATCCGATTTCAGCTTTACATAGAAGATAATTTCGAAGTGGCTCCAGAACACTCGCGACGGGGTCGCAGCCTGTAGGCTACGCCACCATCGCATCGGGTTTGGAGCCCCGTGCCAAGTCAGGGCTACGGGACTGTCAAACTCCAGACTCTACCAACTGGTTAGATTAATTGAATGCCCGGTTAGGGCAACTGTAGAACCTTCACGATTGGTTAGGTTAAGGTAGTGATATTTTCATTAAAACTAACGAAAATATCACGACTTAATTTAACCATTCGTCAAGGTCGTACAGTTGACCTAACCGGGCATTCAATAATATTTTGTAAGTTTCGATTAATTTTAAGCAACTTTTACTTAATAATTTTTTCTCTCGAGGAGCCATTTCCGTGTTTTAGGGTGGGACAGAGACAGTTATATATATATAATGATACAGACAGACCGTGCATGGAACAAGGCACTCTTCTGGGAAAATTAAATCCACTATAGTCCGAATATGTAATGGTAAATGACAAACACTATAGTTTTTTCTTTTTCATGATGTTAGCCCGACGTGTGCAACGGGTCACTCGCAAAAGAGGCCCCAAAAATACAGTTTCCCTCACTACCTATCTGCAAAACAGATAGGATCCAGCTTTGGGACAGGATCTAGGGACTGCAGCTACACCTAGCCTACTATATTCAGAACCTCAATATAAGCAAAAGATTCGTTGCATTCATGTCGGATTGAAGACATCATAGAAAAAGGGGTAACTATTGTATTTTTAGCCAAAAACCAAAACTTAAAACTCAACTGGCAAAATTGAGCGTCCATTTTTCAAGGCACATAACATGTCCATTTTATAATGGAATTAAACTCAGAATGGTCCCCTGAGGTTTATATATATATATATATATATATATATATATATATGCAGTAAAATCACAGAAAAACTTTATTAATTATTCATTCAGGTACCTATTGTCTACCTATTGTCAACCTATTGTGCGACTACCAATATGTGTACAATACTTTGTGCATTCGTACATGTCCCCTGATGATCATGATTACGTGCATAGTTACGTACATGTAAATACGTCCACATGTATTCTTTTTACTTTTTCTTTTAATTATTTCACTTCTCGCAAGATATTCATAAATGCTTATACGAGTGTTCGAATTCCGCTGACAGCAGCAAAAGCGAGTTCTTCTGAGGTGAAAATCTTCTCTCTTGTTGCTTCTAATTTATAAAACATTATTATGTGTGTTATGTTATATATATACACCGTATATATATATACCGTTATATATATACCGTATGTGCCCATGTACTTTGTGTTATATTCCTAACATCTTAATTGTCTATAAATATGAAACACTAAAAAACCTATAGTTAACTGTTTAATTGTAATTAACTGTAATAATTTAATATGATGTAATTAATGTACTTTAATGAAACTGTAATTGACGATAAGTGAATGTGAATTAATTCGTAATTATAATCATAGTTGTAGTAAACCAAAATTACAATGTACTTAATAATGTACTTAGATTGTACTCAATGTACTACTCCGAAATTGTCGCCATTTAGGAATGTATACTTGGCGATATTGCGATTATTATTTTTTTTTTTATTTATTCTTTTTCGTTTTATTTTGGAATCTTTAAAAATTCTGATTCAAACTACGAGGCTGAGCATTACCTGTAACATTTTAGCAGTAAATTACAGTAAGAAACAGTCTTTATCTTCTCCTTCGAGCCGTGCTCTCTTCAGAGAACTTAGTCATTAAAATCTCCCGATACGTTACAAGAAGAATCGGAGAAACCTCAAAGAATTTAATAAGCCTCTCAGAATCCTCCGAGCCACTATAGAAGAACTCGGAGAGTAGTATAGAAGAAAATACTGCAAGTAACAAATCCGTTGCTGCCTCCTAACCAGAACCTACGTCGACTTCGAACCAACCCAGGCCATAGACGGAGGGGTTACATATAATTAACAGTTAATTAACAGTTAACAGTTAACAGCAATTCAACCATTTATAGCTGTTTCCTTGATATAAGTAAGGCATATGATAGGGTGAACCACAATATTTTATTTGCAAAACTAGAAGACAGGAAGGTTCCCATGTGCATATTAAATTTATTGAAATTTTGGTATTTTCACCAATCTTTCACTGTTGGGTGGGGCAGTGTACTATCCGAGTGTTTTGGCTCGTCTTGCGGGGTGAGAGAAGGCTCCTTGCTCTCCCCTATGCTGTTTAATGTGTATATTGACGGATTAATTGCTTCACTTAATGAGGCAACAGTGGGATATTGTATAGATAATACAAAGATAAATAACTTAGTTTATGCCGATGATATGGTGTTAATAAGTCTCTCTGTTAAAGGTCTGGATCGGCTACTAAAAGTCTGCGAAGTGTATTCGCAGAAAAATGATATTCTTTTTAATGTTACAAAAACTAAGGTTATGCAATTTCATCCTAAAAGCTGTAATCAGCCAGCTGATATAAGGTTTAAAATGAATGGTGAAGTAATTGAGGAAGTACAAGAGTTTAAGTATTTAGGTCAAACTATTACTAGCTCCTTGAGTGATGACTCGGATATAAGAAAACAATCTCGAAGCCTGTGTGCAAAAGCGAATATGACCATAAGGAACTTTCGTTTCTGTACAAGTGAAGCTAAAGACACACTCTTTCGTACTTTCTGCAGTAACATATACGGTCAGCAACTCTGGGTGAATTATAAAAAAGGTTCTGGCAGAACCCTAAATTTTCTGTACAACAGGTCGTTTAGACTCTTACATAAATTACCCCCGAGATGCTCAGCTTCGCAAATGTTTGCAACCCGCAATGTTCCGAGCTTCCCGGAGGTAACAAGACGTGCTCAACACAGTCTAATGCAAAGAATTAAAAAATCAACCAACCCGATCATCCAAGCTATCCATGAGTCCTGCCATTTATCCTCTAAGCTATGGACTTCATGGTACGAAAACGTCTGTTTGTAGCTCCACTTAACTTCGACAGTGCAGTATTAATTCTAATCAATTGTGTGTGTATATTCATTGTATATATATTGTATATATTAGTGATGGATCGAGTGGTCGGTTTTTCACAACCGCGGTTGCGGTTGTGTTTGCGGTTGTCGAATTTTTTCCAACCGCGGTTGCGGTTATCATATACTAGGAAAAATGCGTAATTATTAACTGGATTTAGCCACGATAGTGCGATTTAGCCACACTTGGTACATAATATATACTAAATAGTATTTATTTAGTAAATACCTTATGTTGAACACAAGTTTTGCAATACACCGCTACCGCTATTTGTGTGTTGCAAATTAATTAAAACCATATTTTGCACTAAGTGTGTTACCAGTAGTGATGTAGCGGATGTCATTTTTTTCACATCCGCGGATGCGGATGTGAATGCGGATGTTTGATTTCGACATCCGCGGATGCGGATGCGGATGCGGATGTCTACATTTTCGTTATTTTTTAGGATATATTCGAGATTTGTTGTGTTTAACGTATATAATAAGTTATTATATAGAGAGAGCTGTAGCTATAATGTAGTATAATTGATTAATTGTACAATAATTGCTGTACTTTTCTCTGAACATATAAAATAATATCAAGCATCTAACTAATATAGAAATCAATTAGTGAATTCGTCTGCAAATAAATTCGTTATATTTTGTCGAGTTTCAGCCACATTAGAAACCATAATTGTGTTACCAGGATGCGGGACGTGAACCCAACTCAAATGCACCCCACCGACCTCTTTCCCCAACCTCCACCCTTATAGAAAGAGATCTTTAATTAGCTTGATAACTATTTATATTAAGTTTAAAGTTTTATTAGGCATATTTATAAATGAGTAATTAAAATAAAGTAAACTAAGATGTTCATCGTTTAATATTCAAACTTAATTATAGGAAGGTTATGCTTAAGGAACATTAATTTTTCTGCCTTTTCTGCTGCCAGTCTGTTTCTCTTTTCATCATATATTAATCCAGCACTGCTAAATAATCTCTCGCTTGGTACGTTGTTGGAGGACAGGCTAAATGTTTCCTTGCAAGTTCACTCAAGTATGGATAGATATTCTGCGTATTTTTCCACCAACTAATAGGATTGTCACATGCAGCCAGGCGTTTTTCTTGGTGATAGCTCTCGATCATTTTTACTACATCTTTTGAAATCGCGTAGGTCTCGTCATCGCTGCTTGACTCAAGAAACTGAGAGACAGATTCTGTGATAGATTTGCTCGTTGAAGGTGTTGGTTCTGTCACTGAAACTTTTATTCTTTTGGTGGGTGGCGAAGCGACAGATTCAAGAGATTGAAGCTCTTCAACTGCTTTGCCAAGTGATGATTTAACTCGTTCTAATGTACTAGGTGAAAATAACTTAGCTTTGTAACGTGGATCTAAGTAGGTTGCAAGAGAGTAACTTCATACAAGAACAGCCTCTCGTCTTGTCGCTTGCATCACTTTTGCGCACAATGAACTAGTTCTATTAATATAGTAGAATTTGATAATTTCCGCTTATTAATGACGTTTTATCTCAACGGTCCACATCCGCACGACATCCGCAGTCCAAAGTGCGGATGCGAATGCGGATGCGGATGTGAGAAAATGTGCGGATGTTCCGCGGATGCGGATGCGGATGCGGATGTGACCTACATCACTAGTTACCAGGATGAGGGACGAGGACCCATCGCACTGTTCATCCCACCTACCACTTTCCCCAGCCTCCACCCATTGGAAAGTTATGAATTATTATTCATTTGAAAAACTGATGTCAAACTTAATGACAGGCAGTGTGAATTTCAAGAATAATATTTTTGCTGCATTTTCACCTTTCAAGCGGCAACGCCTCTCATCGTACAACGTTCCCGCTCCACTGAAGAGCTGCTCGCTTGGAATGCTACTTGAAGGGCAAGCAAGATATGTTCTTGCAATACAGCCAATTAAAATTAACTAAGCTTTTACAACCGCAACCGCACTTATGGAACGGCGGTTGCGGTTACGGTTGCGGTTGTGAATTTTTGTGCGGCTGTAGTGCGGTTGCGGTTGCGGTTATTCGATCCATCACTAGTATATATATATTGTATATATATTGTATATATTGTATATATATTCATTGTATATGAACTGTCATTGTATTAATAATATTTGTCATATGGACTATAGTCTGCCAATAAACCTTTTCATTTTCATTTTCATTCATTTTCATATAATGTTATAATGTTATAGTGTTTCAGACCAACAAGGACCCTAGGATCTACTCATGGCTGGTCTACCTAACTGTGTTCGTAATTGTGTATTGTGCATGTCCTCCGTGGTGGCGGAGGGGACCTACAATTTTACGTCGGTTCCGAACCACAAAGCTTTAATTTTACTACCTTAAACTATACCCAATCTATCAACATATGCGTCTAATCGATTTTTAAACATGTTTATAGACGCGCTACTAATCACTTCTACCGGCAAACTATTCCACCTATTTACTATTTTATGCGTAAAGAAGTTTTTGGCAACTGCTGTCTGGAACCTTCTACTTGTCAACTTACGAGTACACCCGTTATTTCTAGTCCTATTTTATTGAGATATTTCGAAAAAGCTATCTCTATTTACGTTATCGAACCCATTCATAATTTTGAAAACCTGGATTAGATCACCCCTTAGCCTCCTAGTCTCGAGTGTAGTCAATTTTAACTCCTTAAGCATATCCTCGTACGACTCCGACCTAAGCGACGGAATCATCTTAGTTGCTCGTCTTCGAACTCTTTCGATGTTGTCTATATCTTTTCGCATATGCGGATTCCCAAATTGGATCACGTACTCCAAATGTGGTCTAACTAATGATTTATAAAGAGGAACAATAATATCGCACGATTTGTACTAAAAATTTCGAGCTATAAAACCTAACACTTTGTTCGCTTTATTGACGGCTGCTGTAATTTAGAGAGTAACTTCATACAAGAACAGCCTCTCGTCTTGTCGCTTGCATCACTTTTGCGCACAATGAACTAGTTCTATTAATATAGTAGAATTTGATAATTTCCGCTTATTAATGACGTTTTATCTCAACGGTCCACATCCGCACGACATCCGCAGTCCAAAGTGCGGATGCGAATGCGGATGCGGATGTGAGAAAATGTGCGGATGTTCGGCGGATGCGGATGCGGATGCGGATGTGACCTACATCACTAGTTACCAGGATGAGGGACGAGGACCCATCGCACTGTTCATCCCACCTACCACTTTCCCCAGCCTCCACCCATTGGAAAGTTATGAATTATTATTCATTTGAAAAACTGATGTCAAACTTAATGACAGGCAGTGTGAATTTCAAGAATAATATTTTTGCTGCATTTTCACCTTTCAAGCGGCAACGCCTCTCATCGTACAACGTTCCCGCTCCACTGAAGAGCTGCTCGCTTGGAATGCTACTTGAAGGGCAAGCAAGATATGTTCTTGCAATACAGCCAATTAAAATTAACTAAGCTTTTACAACCGCAACCGCACTTATGGAACGGCGGTTGCGGTTACGGTTGCGGTTGTGAATTTTTGTGCGGCTGTAGTGCGGTTGCGGTTGCGGTTATTCGATCCATCACTAGTATATATATATTGTATATATATTGTATATATATTGTATATATATTCATTGTATATGAACTGTCATTGTATTAATAATATTTGTCATATGGACTATAGTCTGCCAATAAACCTTTTCATTTTCATTTTCATTCATTTTCATATAATGTTATAATGTTATAGTGTTTCAGACCAACAAAGACCCTAGGATCTACTCATGGCTGGTCTACCTAACTGTGTTCGTAATTGTGTATTGTGCATGTCCTCCGTGGTGGCGGAGGGGACCTACAATTTTACGTCGGTTCCGAACCACAAAGCTTTAATTTTACTACCTTAAACTATACCCAATCTATCAACATATGCGTCTAATCGATTTTTAAAACATGTTTATAACGCGCTACTAATCACTTCTACCGGCAACTATTCCACCTATTTACTATTTTATGCGTAAGAAGTTTTTGCAACTGCTGTCTGGAACCTTCTACTTGTCAACTTACGAGTACACCCGTTATTTCTAGTCCTATTTTATTGAGATATTTCGAAAAAGCTATCTCTATTTACGTTATCGAACCCATTCATAATTTTGAAAACCTGGATTAGATCACCCCTTAGCCTCCTAGTCTCGAGTGTAGTCAATTTTAACTCCTTAAGCATATCCTCGTACGACTCCGACCTAAGCGACGGAATCATCTTAGTTGCTCGTCTTCGAACTCTTTCGATGTTGTCTATATCTTTTCGCATATGCGGATTCCCAAATTGGATCACGTACTCCAAATGTGGTCTAACTAATGATTTATAAAGAGGAACAATAATATCGCGCGATTTGTACTAAAAATTTCGAGCTATAAAACCTAACACTTTGTTCGCTTTATTGACGGCTGCTGTAATTTCTTTCGCTACTTTTAAATCACCAATGACTATAACTCCTAAATCTTTTTTCTGATCTACGGTTCCTAACTCCTTCCCTGACATCCTATACGCAAAATTACCGTTATGCGAACCTATGTGTAAAATTTTGCATTCATCGACGTTAAATCTCATTTGCCATGTGACTGACCAATCAACGATTTTATTCAGATCTTTATGGATTTTACCTCTACCTTCGTCATTAATCGTCCTACCACCCAACTTCGTGTCATCCGCAAACATTGAAACTGTACTGACTAGGCCGACATCTAAATCGTTAATATATATAAGTTTCCTACCTCGCAACCACTCTTCTAGCCAATTTATTACTACACCCCTGAGCCCATGAGCCTTAGTTGTTTTCAATGAGTCTTTTGTGCGGTACGGTGTCAAACGCTTTTTGAAAATCTAAATACACTACATCTACCGACCGATGATTATCGTAAACTTCAACCACGCTTTGAAAAAATTCTAAAAGATTAGTTAAGCAAGATTTGTTTCGCTAAAACCGTGCTGCCTATTTCTAACCAAGTTATGTAATTCTAAGTATTCGACTATACGATCCCTAATTATTGATTCCAGTAGCTTACCTACAACAGACGTTAAACTGATTGGCCTATAATTTCCCGCCGCACCTTTATCGCCTTTCTTAAAGATAGGTGTTACATTTGCTAACTTGAAATTATCTGGTACTCACCCCTCAGAAATAGACGCATTAAAAATCTTTGTTAGCGGTAAAACAATGCTTTCTTTTAATTATTTTAGTTGTATGGGATATATGGAATCCGGTCCCGGTGATTTACGCATTTTCATTTCATCAATATAGCGCATTACTTCTCCTTCACTAACGACAATATTATCCAAAATATTACCATTATCAAAAGGTATTATGTCTATGACCGTAGGGATATTCGTTACATCTTCTATAGTAAAAACTGACGTAAAAAATTCTTTTAGCAAGGTAGCCATTTCCTTGTTTTCAGAAACTAGCTCTCCGTTAACATTTTTCAACGGCCCCAAGACACTTTTTACTGGATTTCTATTATTGACGTATTGAAAGAATCGCTTGGGGTTTTCTTTACCGTCACGAGCTATGGAGATTTCAATCGCGCTTGGATTTTTTTATTACACTTTTCGCTTCACGCCTTAGAGATATGTAGTTGTTTCGTAACCACAAATTGTCTTTATCGCACTTATGTAGCCTATAAGCCCTATCTCTACTCTTTATAATGTCTCCTACTCTAGAAGTAAACCACAAGGGTTTGTTTACTTTCGCACGCTTTATTTTGTACGGTACACATTCCTCATTTATAGTCCTAAATACTGTTTCAAACGATTCCCACATTAGTTTTGCGTTGGAGATCCCCATTACGTTTTCCCAATTGACGTGTGACAATTCATTTCGAAATTTATAAAAGTCTGCATGCTGGAAGTTAGGAATTTTAGTCGAGTTAGTTGGTTTCGAGTGACTTACTGAGAAGACAAACTCTGCCATATTGTGATCGTTATTGCTTAACGGTTCTATTACTTGAAGATCAGTGATTAGCCTATCCGTAGTTATTACTAAATCTAAAATAGTGTCCAACCTCGTAAGTTCCCCAACCTATTGAATAAGAAAGCTATCCTCGAGAACGTTAACTAAACGATTACCTTCCGCGTCTCCCTGCATTGTATCGAAATTCACATTGGCGCAATTAAAGTCACCCATAACTAAGGCCTTCTCACTACCTATTATTCTCTTTAGTTCACGATATAACGCTTCTTCTGTATCAGTTGTTTGATTAGGGGGCCTATATATAACGGCAACAACAAGTTTAAAATCGTTCAATTTAAGTTCTGCTATAGTCGAATCTATCGGTTCTGGAATTGTGTGCTTTACTTCTATAACGTTCGGAATATTATCTTTGATATACAACATAACACCGCCTCCTCGCCTACCTATTCTGTTTTAAACAAAAAGTCTATAACCTCTAATTTGATACTCCACTACTCGTGTATGTGTATATATATATATATATATATATATATCAGGGCTGTGCGGGTCTATCACTTTCGGGTCGGGTCCGGGTCTGTGTCATTTTTCTAATTTACTTTCGGGTCCGGGTCCGAGTCGAACCCGAAAGTTCACTTTCAGGTCCTGTCGGGTCTTTCAGTATATGACCCGGGTGTGGGTCGGGTCCATTATTAAAAATGTAATAATTATAATCTGGTAGAGGATAGGTAATAAGACTGCTACTGTAGCTACATTAACATGTTTTCTGAAACATAGTAAAACATTATATGGTTATACGGTAGTAGCCTAACCATATATATATTAATTAATCCGATTTTGGAAATGTTTGAAACTAGGTATATTAATTGTATTAATATTTAATAGTAACTAGGTATAGTTATACATTCATTGCTAAGGGGCAAAGTACGATGTATGATTGCTCTCTTCAGCCCCCTTATTCTAAATTTTAATTAATTTTGTGAAAACAAATTCTATATTTTTTTGAGTGAACTCAAGTGGAATTTATCATCTTCTTGCATTAAAATTAAATACTTTGTTTTTCTTAAAAAACAAAAATAAAACCGATAATATGAAATAATTAAAGTCATTTGGTAGTAATATTGTCTTTATATTTTGAGGGCAACATATTCTGTGAACTCCTTTAAAACAGATATTGATATCGCGGCATAGCCTATACTTATTTCTTCTAGAATCTAGATTGAAAGTTGTGGCAAGAAAGGAAAGAGATTTCTGAATTTTTAACTGATTGTTTTTATTTTGAATATACACAGTGTATATATATATATATATATATATATATATATATATATATATATATATATATAATATATATATATATATATATATATATATATATATGCGCTTCTTAACTGAAATATTTTTATTAGGACTATTCTACACTATTTTATTTGAGAAGACTTTATTCCCCAACACCGTTCGATCGCAAACACAATACTGCATCTAATAATGATTGCGAAAGAGAATTTCTTTGCGGGTTCAGAATGAAGCTTAGAGCGGAGAACAATCTTTCAACGCTAACTTGTGTGCACGGAGTAGATAATGCTACCAAGGCTGCCTGTTTTAATTCTCCTCCCATTTCCATCCACCATTTCATGGGATCTCAGTTTCCCAGCTCAATCTCTCTTTTTCGCGAGGCGAGGACATTTTTCAAACTGTATCACACCTGCATCAAACTTTGCACTCAGTGACACAGTTTGAATTCGTCCTTCCTTCTGGAGAAGTCTTTCCTTTTGTCGCAATTCTTTTTCAACTCACCACTCACAAACAAACAATAAAATATATTAGGATCAGGCTATTCTTCCGTCACCGTTAACTCTCCACTTCCAGTGAGTCATTTGGAGGGTGGAGTGATAATTCAATACAATGTTGCCAAATCTAAAGGCGCACACATAAATTTTGTAAACTAAAAACCCGGCTGTGCGGGTCCTTCACTTTCGGGTCGGGTCTGGGTCAATTTTAAAATTCACTTTCAAGTCCGGTTCCAGGTCCGGGTCTTTTTTCTAATTCACTATCGGGTCCGGGTCCGGGTCCGGTCTTATTTCACTTTCGTGTTAAACCCGGGTCTGGGTCTGGGTCCAGGTCCGGGTCCGACCTGCCAGCCCTGATATATATATATATATATATATATATATATATATATAATATATATATATATATTATAAATATATATTTATATATATATATATATATATATATATATATTCAAATTTTTGTCTGATTGAAAAATTTATAAGTTCGCAGTAGGTTTCGATTAATTTTAAGCAACTTTTACTTAATAATTTTTTTCTCTCCAAAACGCCGTTTCTGTGTTTTAGGGTGACAGACAGACAGACAAAGAGACAGCATTTGCCTGTTATATATAGAAATAAATAGACTAGCAGAAACCCGTCATAAAAATACCACCCTCAAACAATCACAGGAGAATTTTATTTTTTTAATATTTCCCAGAATGAGCACATACACGAGCAAACAAACATTATCCGGTTTCAGGTTTGTATACTGTATACATACAAGATTATAATTTTCCCGTAGGTTTCGATTAATTTTAAACAACTTTTACCTAATATCTAATATTTTTTTTTCTCGAGGAGTCGTTTCCGTGTTTTAGGGTGGGCCAGACAGCATTAGCCTATTATATATATATATATATATATATATATATATATATATATATATATATATATATTCAAATTTTTGTCTGAAAAAATTATAATTTTCCCAGAGGTTTAATTTAATTTAATTTAAGGTTAATTTAAGGTTAATTTAAAGAAAATTTTACTTAATTTTTTTTCTCTCCATAAAGCCGTTTCTGTGTTTTAGGGTGGGACAGACAGACAGACAAACAGCATTAAACGATTATAAGTTATATACAGGGTGTCCCAGAATTAACTATCTATTTCAATGAAATCGGACAAATTTTTAAAAAACACACTTTTATTTATGTTTATCATGTTTAATATGTGTTAAAAATGTATAAATTTCAAAAAAATTTCATAATTTTATTTTCATAATTTTTTCATTATCTGGTCCAATGAAAGACCGTCTGAAGTCATAGAATGGCAAAGAGACTCTCCAAAAGTTAACGTGTGGTTTGGAATGACCAAATCCAAAATTTATGGCCCATTCTTCTTTGCGGAAGCAACTGTAACAGGTACCGTCTACCTTGACATGCTTCAGCAGTTTCTCGAACCACAGCTTCTTGATGATGGCATTCTTGATAATGTTGTGTTTCAACAAGAAGCATTGATCTTTTGGCGATAAACCTTTGTTTTTATGAAACCCCATGCAAAGAAATCCAGGGGTGTCAAATCCGGAGAACGCGGAGGCCAAGGGTGAGGTCCTCCACGTCCAATCCACCGATTCGGAAGGCGTCTGTTGAGGTATTCTCGAACAATTAGAGCATAATGACATGGTGCTCCATCTTGTTGAAACAACATTATCAAGAATGCAATCATCAAGAAGCTGTGGTTCGAGAAACTGCTGAAGCATATCAAGGTAGACGGTACCTGTTACAGTTGCTTCCGCAAAGAAGAATGGGCCATAAATTTTGGATTTGGTCATTGCAAGCCACACGTTAACTTTTGGAGAGTCTCTTTGCCATTCTATGACTTCAGACGGTCTTTCATTGGACCAGATAATGAAAAAATTATGAAAATAAAATTATGAAAAAAATTTAGAAATTTATACATTTTTAACACATATTAAACATGATAAACATAAATAAAAGTGTGTTTTTAAAAAATTTGTCCGATTTCATTGAAATAGATAGTTAATTCTGGGACACCCTGTATATAAATAGATTTTGTTTGTGTTAATTGTATGATTTTTGCCTCCGAAATAAGAGCCTGGACCATATGCTACAGGGGACCAACAGCTTAATGAACGGCTTTATAGTGAATTCAAGCCAACAAGGGTCGCTACATCATCTGGATGCAAATGATGGTTACCAATCAACTACTTCTTCTAAGACCTAATATCACTTAACTTTGCTGAGCTACCTGGAAACACTGCTGCGAAGTGTCAACGACGTCGTCCGTCATTGTATATGCATTATATTATCATTTTAGGAAAGCTACGTCCTGGCTGGCCAAGACGCAGCACCAATTCCCGGTTGTTCAGCGAAGTTAAGCGGCGTTAGATCTGTCCATTAGTTGGACAAGTGACGTCCTCTGGGTTCGGATGATATAGCGACCCGTCGCTCCGTCGTGTCCCACGTAAAGCTGAAGGTTCCTTCCTGTCTCATTACGTTTGCCGTTACCGAGGTTAAACAGCTCCAAACATTATCATTTATCATTTTAAGATAAAATCTATGCGACTATGGAGGCCTTACGGTCTCTCGAAAACATATCACCTGCTGCTATACAAATTAATGTTACATCTCGACGTTGAGGGAATAAGACAAGACGCTGCGTATTTAAAGAAACATCCCGCATAAACTTGTTCTTGAAAAATAGGTTTTGGTCGATGAAGAACATGCTTATGTTAAGATGGTGGGAGAATACTGTAAACGTCTCAGCAATCGATTTATTCATTTCTAGCACAAGATCATCAATCACAATCACCGTATGTTTATCATTCTTTAATGAACCAACATCATAACTCTCTTTATGGAATATGACAACATCTTTGTAATCGTCAAAGATAGGTTAGTATCCGGAATAGCACCATATAACGATGTGCACAGGCTTTGAGAACAATGCATTTTTATCTTTAATGATTTTAAGTATAAACACAGTTTTACAACACCCTATGGGACCACTTATAGTACATGTTGGTGGACTTGTGAACCTGAATAATTTTAGAGACTCCACCTTTTGTGTGACACGCTCTTAAGAAACGTTTTACCAAATATAAAGACTTTTTAAAAGTCCTTCCTTATATTCACTAATCTTCTCTCGTTCTTCTTTCTAGAATGATGAATGGTACCTCCAACCAGCAAGAACTTGTAAAACTTGATGAGGTTTCAGAAAGAACTCGAGACGTCTCACCGGAACCTTCAACTTCATCTGCTGATGGTGAACGGAATTGCGGAGATGGTTCCTCGGATGTAGGAACATACACTCGAGGATCCAACCAGGATCCTTTTGTCTCCGCAGGAGTTAAACGGCCATTGGCAGAGGATTCTGAAATTACCTCTTCATCAGGTATACCTTCAAAACGTCAAACAGTCGAGTCATACAGCTCTGAGGACACAATGTTGTCACTAACGCCAACCCCTTCATCACCAAATCCACACACTTCAAAGAACTTAAATGGAATCGTATCACCACAACCTTCCACATCGTAAACAGCACACAAAAACCCTTCTTCTTCTGTCCCATCTACATAGTGTTTCAAAAGCCTGGAATCATAGGAAAAGTTTTTAATGTCTCTCATTTATAATATACTTGAAAAATAAATATTCCAATGATTCCGGACTTGTGTTTCAAAAGACTGGAATCATGGGAATATTTTTTTTTTTTAAATTTTTATATAATATATATAATAATTCAAAATGTTTCCAGCGATTCCTGACCTTTGAACACCCTGTACATCCCACACAGAAACAATAACAATAACTCGTCCTTCAGATGGAGGTGTATGAATCAAACTGTTACACAATGTAACACTCCGTACTTCTTAGGAAGAAGTACAATGTTACAGGTGATCCACGGATCGCTTATGTTGATGGCTTCGAACAAGGGCTTCGCAATGTAGTTCGTCGTATCGTCGCATACGCCCGTCAACGCAATGAGGGGCAAGAGGCACGGGTGAGGTTGGCACTTGGTTTTGAGCCTAATGATGAGGACGGCGACTCGTTTTGGTTAGTTATACCCTAAAGACGCCTGATGGAGGAGGATACTGAATACATCCTCTCACGTATTGAGAAATCGATGCAAAGTGGGTCAAAATTCAACCTGGAGAATTTCATAATTGATATTTATCACGTCTTCTGTGTTGAGGGCCATGACGTTACACCTTACACCTTAAACTTTAACACCGATAGCATTTACAGAAAACACAAAAAAAATCGGTCTTGGTTACGGCTTTATGGGTGTGATTTTAGCACATATGATCGGTGTTGTTAGCGTGTTAGGTAGAAATATTTGGCTGGGTAGAGTTATAGATCGTAGGACTGTATGTCATAGATCCCAGTTATAGTTACAGTTATAGATTCCACAAGATGTAGCCAGCTGTCAAACTGACAAGATCCTGTAGGCTTAATTTTGAGTGTAATATGGGTACCGAAGAGCAAGTGAAAGTGGAGTAGGAGATGATAGTACGAATAGTTGTGTTTGGTTTAGAGGAGCATGGAAGAACACTATGTTTTGAAAATTCGTGTCAGAGGTCGTACAAGGCCTTTACTTGTTTTAGATTTGGAAGACACAACCTACTTTCCTATTAGACATATCAGAGAGCTTTACGCTAGTTACAGTCAAAGTCGTAAGTATGGTAGACATCACGATTTATGTAAGGGGTTACTCGCGACACTTTAAACCTCGTAGGACTACCACTACCCAAACATTACTTTAACTAAGAAAGTATCAGTGCGAACGAAAGAGAAGACTTTGAATATTATTAAAACAGTAATAACAGTAATATCTTCAGTGAAAATAATCCGTACAATATAGCGAACGAGTGAACGATATTGTGTGAATTATGTGTGCTTAGTGTTTGCTTCCAAAGCTTTAGAAATATGTACATAACCCGATTCAACTGCGATCCGCTTCAGGCTGCAACCACGATTGCATCTCTTTGCTTTACCTTATTCAAGAACAATTTCATGCCAAAGGACTCGCTATCATTCAACGAAACATTCGGCGCAGTTACGCATATAGAACCCTTTACTGGCTCACACTTACAGCAACAAACAGATGAATACATAAAACAGGCACGCAACACGGGTAAAGGAGTCAAGATCAACGGTCGTATTTTGTGTCCCGACGGGTTGAGTGAAGACCCCTGCACCAGTGAAAAGACGGTGTACTCCTTCCATGGATGTCGCTGGCACGGATGCCCATGTCCTGAGTGTGGTATCACAGGTAGGAGGTCCGGTGCTAGTGTCTCCGAGCAACTGATACAATGAGAAAACGGACAATATTATGGGAACACGAGTATGAGTGGATGGAAACCAACGAGTAATACCGTGACGAGATAAGGGCTATCAGACGTTCAATGGTGATGGACTCGCTCAAGTGTGGCGACAGTTTGTTTGGAAGGCGTACAAACCTTTTCAAACTGTCCACCTACGGAGGGTGTAAAGATTCACGACTTTAATTTCTGCTTGTTTTACCTCTACGTGATGAAAAGTAATCCATATCCCGTAGGTGCCCCTGAAAAGCTCGGGAAACTCGAACGAGAAATATGTTGGACTATCCTTCATTGATGTACTTCCCCCTTGTGATTTATGGGTGCCCATTTTAAGTGTTGTTATAATCATAAGTTTGTTTCCCCTGTGCGTGAAATGCGTAGAGGAGAAAGTGGACAGTGTAATTACACAATCCATTGGGTCATTTTTACAAACCCTGAGCTGGAAATAACCGTTCGTCACGGTTACAGAATATTATGAATTTATGAGGTGTGGAGGTTCCAGAACCTCGATAACCTCTTCACACCTTATATCAATACCTTCCTTAAAGATCAAGTTGAAGCTCAGGGTATCCACGAGATGTTGAGACCGATGGCGTAAAAACGGCCAAAATTCAGCATTACAACGACAGCGAGGGGATACAACTTCATCAGCAGCATATTGCACGAAACGCTGGCAAGGGCTTTAGTGCAAAGCGGAGGAGTGTCTGTCTACCAGGGGCCAGGGTTGACAGAATTAGAGACGAAGTAGATAGGATTGATGTTGCCTCCCGTCACTCGATGTTCGTGACGATGGTAGGGGGCAACGACTTGTATAGGCCCGATACGAGACTTTTTGGAGAGATATAGGGGTTAATTAGGTCCCTGAAGGTAAGATCAGATAGGTCTTTAGTTCTAGGTATTACCCCTAGGCACGGTTAGGGTCTTAGGATTACGTCAAAAACAATATTTTTTAATACTAAATTAGAAGAGATTTGTGCTGAGGAAAATGTACCCTTCGTAAAGCTGTGGTCAGAATTTAGTGATCCTAGCCTTTTTACAAAACATGGGGGTGCATTTCAATGAAATAGGTAATGCTAGGCTAGGTAGGTTAATCGATGAAAACGTTCGAAAGCTATATAGGTCGAAGCCTTCTTTAAAAGTTGTTGGTCCAGGAAACGCAGGCCCGACGTGAAAATAGTTTAAAACGCTGATCCATGGTAAAAAATAATTTGAACGTTTTTTATTGTAACGCGCGTAGTATTAGAAATAAATTAAACGAATTTAAGGCGATAATTTATTCCGGGAACTACGATATAGTTGCGAAACCGAAACGTGGTTAAATACCGTAACTTGGGACTTGTTGGGGGAACTTGATATAGTGGGTTTTGAACTTTTTACTAATGATAGGTTACATAGGATTGGTGGCAGCGTTTTGCTGTATATTCGTAATTCCCTTAGGGCTATCGAGGTTAAGATAGATTTTCCGGCAGCAATTAATGCGATATGCGTTGAAGTTAGAGCGCGTAGTATAAGCTTTAATTTTGTTGTTGTTTATAGACCTCCCGTTCAACCCCTCGATACCGATACTAGATTTTACTCACTTCTTGGTAACTTTATTAATAATCGGCATAGTATGATATAATTGTCGGAGACTTTAACTGCCCTAATGTTAATTACGAGAATTTTACTGGTATTGATGAGGGTTTGAGACTGATTGAGTTTATGAAAAATAATTTTTTACGACAGATAGTTACCGAACCAACGCGCGGTGACAATATCTTAGACGTGGTGATGACGAACGACGATAATATAGTCGAAGGTTTAGAAGTAGGTGAGAGTTTGGGATGTAGCGATCACCAAATTATTATGTTTAAGCTATTGATAGAAAACTGTAAGGATAGTGACGTAATAGATGTCCCCGATTTTCGTATGGCTAATTTTGATAGTTTTGCGGACAGGATGAGAGTAGTGAACTGGGATAATTTATTTATGGGTAATGACGCAAATTTTCATTGGGAGGCCTTTAAAGAAAATTTTATGAATATCGAAATGGAGTTTATTCTTCGTAGGCCCAAGCGGGCTAGAAATCATGGTAGGCCCAAGTGGTGAACTAGGGAAATAGGTGAGTTCATAAACGAGCGTAACAGAGCGTACAAACTTAATAAGCGCAATGGAACGGTAGCTAAATTTAATAGATATATCGAGCTTAGACGTCAGGTTAAAAGATCAGTTAGGAATGCTAAGCGTAATTTAGAGATACTTATAGCTGCGGATAGTAAACATAATCCAAAACGTTTCTTGACTACGTGAATAATCGTAATCCGATAAAAGACAATATAGGTCCTTTAGTGGACGTTAATGGCGCTTTGGCTTCCGACGCTCAGGCGATGGCAGGTATTTTTAACAACTTTTTTGCGACAGTTTTTACCGTAGAAGATGTAAATAATGTCCCGACGTGGACGATATCGTTCCATTTAATAGCGAGACTATTTTGAATGAAATAACTGTTTACGAGGGTGAGATTGCACATTATATCGATAAGCTAAAAGTGAGCAAGGCTCCAGGCTCTGACGCGCTTTATCGTAAACATTTGGAAGAGTTGAAAGACGTTATCGTAGGTCCCTTAACAAAAATTTTTAATAAGTTACTGGAAGCGGGAATTATTCCTGAAGACTTCAAATTAGCTAACGTTACGCCCATTTTCAAAAAAGGCGACCGCACAGTAGCTAGCAATTATAGGCCTATCAGCTTAACGCCAATTGTCGGTAAACTTTTGGAATCCGTAGTTAGGGATCGTATCATCGATCATTTAGAAAGTCGCGATTTGATTAATAGTAGTCATCATGGGTTCCGACCCCATAAATCTTGTTTAATTAATTTGTTAGAGTTTTATAACGAAATAGTGCGCGAATACGATAGGCATAGAGCGGCTGACGTTATTTATTTAGACTTTAAAAAAGCGTTCGATACAGTTCCGCATAGAAGACTAATTGCGAAGGTTAAAGCGTACGGTATACGCGGTCAGGTAGCTAACTGGTTAGAGGAATGGCTTCGTGCTAGGAAATAGAGGGTCGTTGTTAATGGTAGTGAATCGGGGTGGTTGGATGTAGGTAGCGGTGTTCCACAGGGTTCACTGTTAGGCCCATTGTTATTTAAAATTTTTAAAAATTTAAAATAAATGTTTTTAATCTACATTAACGACATAGATGTAGGATTGACCAGTAACGTGTCAAAATTCGCGGACGATACTAAAATAGGCTGTAAAGTTGTGAACGTGGACTATAGAAATAGACTCCAAGACGATGTAAATAGGATTATGGAGTGGACGGATAAGTGGCAGGTGCAATTTAACGTAGATAAATGTAAAGTTTTGCATATAGGTTCTCGTAACAATAACTACACGTATACGATGGACGATAGACAGTTAGCGAGCGTTGACCAGGAAGTAGATTTAGGCGTACGCGTATCTAAGGATTTAAAAGTTAGGAACCAGTGCCTGGAGTCTTGCGCAAAAGCTAATAGGATGTTAGGCTTCATAGCGCGTAATTTCAAACTTAAATCGAAGAATATTATATTGCCCCTTCACAATTCCCTAGTCAGTCCTCACTTAGAATTTGCCGTTCAGTTTTGGTGCCCGTATTTGGGTGAAGATATTGATAGGTTGGAAAGGGTTCAGCGTCGCGCCACGAAACTAATTCCGTCATTGCGCAACAAGTCCTAGGAAGATAGGATTAAAGAGTTAGACTTGCATTCACTCGAAACTAGGAGATTAAGGGGGGAGCTTATTGAAGTTTTCAAAATCGTTAATAAAATCGGTAACGTAAATTTTGACAAACTGTTCACTTTCGGAAATAGCAATACTCGTAATAACGGATTTAAGTTGCGTGGCAGACGTATTATTCACATCGCTAAAAACTTGTTTACGTTTAAAGTAATTGATAAATGGAATAATCTTCCCGCGCCCGTCGTGAACTCTACCAGCGTTAATATGTTTCAGAGCCGTTTAGATAAGCATTTTAAAAATATTAACGTTTTTTAAAATAAAACAATTAGCAATCAGGAGCTCTGGGGGTAATGGTCGGGGATGAGTCTGTTGACGATTAATGCCAGCTTGTGACATGCTAGCAATAAAATTATTAAAAAGAAAAAAATTAAACTAACACGAACGTAGATGTAGCTCGTAGCGTAAACTAACCCACTTTTTGTTATACTCTACCTACTTCTTTTTTTTTTTCTTATTCTCTCCTTACTTCCATGTCTGCAACTCTCTTTACTTGCATGTCTGTAGTTTGCATGGTATGATTGTGTTGAGTTTAGACTGTGTTTGCATGGTTTGTAAGCGTTCTTATTTTGCTTCTTTTCATTTTTCACCCCTTTTCTATTCTCTCCGACTATTTTTCCGACTAGTCGGCAGTGGCCGGCGGATGATGATGGTGAGTCTTTCTCTCTCTTTTTCTGAATGAATGTTAACCCACGAATGATAGATTTTGCTACTTACTTAACCCCTTATTCTCCTCTTTTAACCCCCTCCTCTTTCCTTTCCCTCGGGCTAACCTTAGAGTGGATCTTAGGGTCTCTGTTAGCCTTAGCTTCTGAAGATCTGTAGAAGTCTGCGTCACGAACTGACGCCTCACGCCTCACGCCTCACGCCTCACTCCAGTATCTTTGCTTGAAGCGTCGTGACGTGCTATTCAGAAGCCGTATCAGAAAGAAACACCTGCCCATTAGGGGTTAAAACCGGTATTGAAATACCGATATTAATACCGGTATTGAAGAAGTACAAATAATACCGATACCGATATTATAGGTTTTCGGTATTGACAAAAATTGCTATTGTAAAATGTAGGCAATTTAGTCCTCCGATAAGACTGAAGTGGAAGCAGATTCATTACTGAGTGAATACATGCAAGAAATGGACAAACTAGGAAAAGTGCCATCTAAAAAAAATTCCATTGATTTTGATGTTACTAATGAATTTAAAAGCTTGGAAGTTACTTTACAGAGAAGTGAGAATTTAGAGAAGCTGTACAAGGCACTGCTTTCAATTAAACCTACAAGTGCAGAATCAGAAAGAGCCTTTTCTGCTGCAGGCCTATTTCTGACGAAACTGAGATCAAGTCTATCTGAACAATCCCTAGATGCTCTTTGTTTCCTCAAAGCATACTTTCAAAATCAAACTAAGAAATAAATATTTAGATACTAATAATTTCTATCTACCCCAGTAGTTGTGTAATAATATGCTAAAAAAAAATTCAAATAATATTTTTATTACAATTTAGTAATTTACTGTATAAACTTTTTCGAATAGAATGCCATCTATTTGGAGTTGGGTCATTAATTTATAGTAAATATGGTGAGTACTGCAAGTCCCTCAGACTTGTGGGAGGGTTGGTAGGGTGGCACCATAATAAATCAAAATAAATTATTTTTTTCATAATACCGGTATCAATACCGGGATTAGCATAATTGCCTCCAAATACCGGTATTGAAAATTTTCGGTATTATGCAAGCACTACTGCCCATACAATAACTAAGAAAGATTGAGCTACCGCTAAGCAGTATCCTTAACGCACAAGACACCATGACTTTTTCCAAATCAGTGAGAGTATTTAAACGTAGAAGTGGCGTAATTAATTATATGCTCGAGACAAATTATAAACGTACAGACTCCGCCAAACGTTATGTTATTTATTTGAGTTTTGATGAGATGTTAGAAATCTTTATGTTGGTTGAGAAGTGATCGGCAGAGAATTATAAAATACAGTATAAGAATTATAACGCGAGAGCAACAAGTGTAACGATCAGTGATACCCCTTTATACTCTATTATTTGCATGGTGACTGTGAGCCACGATATAAGTCAACCCTACGTTGAAACACGAATGATGTGGGAAACTAATCTGAAAACCTTCAGTACAAACAATTATAATGACGGACTAGTGCCTACTCGTCAATGTTTCATCCTCGATAGAATATTTGAAATAGCCGCCTTTATTAAATGCGCGCATTGATGATATGCGTTATTTTGATACCGTAATCGAGCATGCTTATACAATTTTAATTGACGACTTTATGAAGTGTAGAGAGAAGCAAGGTGAGAACAGCTTGGAGCTTAGAGAATATTTAGAAGACACTTCCCCGGGAGGGACCAGTCATGTTACGACGCTGATCTAGAGCGTTACAAACCCTCTCTCTCCTTCACTGTTCATCCGGCGGAGCTGTATCTTTATATACGCTCTAATTGTCGTAACAGTTATAGATCGATATAAACTCTAAACAGTTTTCAATTGAGAAAAGAGGTGAAAAGAGAATAAACTCTCGATTAGAGCGTGTTATATATATAATAACTTTTCATGATAATATTGTAATATCCAACTGTGTACTAGAGCATGCTTTTGAGGCTATATATTCAAAGATTAAGAATTATGAAAATGGTACATCCAATTGTAATATCCAACTGTGTACTAGAGCATGCTTTTGAGGCTATATATTCAAAGATTAAGAATTATGAAAATGGTACATCCAATTGTAAAGTAAGAACAAAAATAGTCCTCACTGATCTTAATGTTTGTATATTGACCCCTGAACAGAGTATGGATTATATTTACACAGCTGTGACCAGAGAGGTGAGACAAAGAATGCCGAGTGAATTAGGCTCCACCCACACAATGCATTTAGGGAGAGGGATGCGGGGTAGAAACAATAGGTTATATATATCCTATATATATCCTATATACGTATATCATTCAGGACTTATCTATAAAATTGGTTGTAAACAATCCATTTGATCTTGTGTTGAATTCGTTCAGAACGGATTTAGACAAGAAGGGAAGAGTGCTAAAACTTGGGTAGTTTTCCATTATAAATTTGTATGCTCCTCTTACAATTTTTATTTTTCAATTTATTTTTATATATTTTTTTTTGTATATTTTTTGTGACCTATATAAGCACACCGGACAAAAAATTAGTCACCCCTCTCAGAATGTACCTAATAACGTGTGACGGCGCCTCTGGCCTTGATAACCGCACGAATCCGGCGAGGCAGAGACTCTACGAGGTTGTGCATGTACTGAACGTCGATTTGCTGCCACTCGTTCATCAGCCGGCCCCGAAGTTCCGCCAGAGTCCGTGGGTGTCTATTCCTGCGCTTCACTTTCTGTTTCCAGCCTGAACAACACCTTCGACGCATCATTCAGGATTAAAGGCTTCATTGGACCTGCGATGTACTCGTCGCCTCCCATCATTGGAGAACAAACAAAAACGGGACTCATCGGACCAAATTACACGTTTCCAATCTGCCGCAGTCCAGTTTTTGTGACTCTGAGCCCATTTATAACGTGCCAATTTGTGACTTGCTGTTAACAGCGGCCTCTTCCGTGGTACCCTGCTCCAGATGTCCATCGCATGCAGTTCTCGTCGCAATGTCCGTTCGGAAATTGGTCGCTGGAGAACCTCATTGGTTTCTTGGAGCAATTGTTCTCTGGTTTGAAAACGATTTGCAGTTACTAGACGAGAAACATGGCAGCGGCCCCTATTGTCGAGAATTGTTTTCCGGCCACAGTTACGCCGTCGATTGTCAGTTGATTGCGAACTACACCACTCTTTGTAAACTCGCTGGACAGTACGCGTTGACACACCAACAAATTGGGCTACTTCAGACATTTTGTGTCCGTGGGCTCTGCCAAACACGATGGCTCCTTTTTGCCACTGAGTAACGTCTGCCTCACGACCCATTTTGCAGACTATATCCAACACACACTTTGTTCTTCACCACCTCACGAAACAGATCTGATCCTGTGTGCTACGTCACCGCTACTTGTCACTTACCAATGCTACATCAGCGCCCTCTGTGTGACCTTGAACTTCCTACTATCGGTGCTATTAGGGGTGACTAATTTTTTGTCCGGTGTGCTTATCATTCAGGCATTAACTATAAAATTGGTTGAAACAATCCATTTGATCTTGTGTTAAATTCGGGCAAAGTTGGTTACAAAATTTTTTTTTTATATATATGAAAATAAAAATTGTAAGAGAAGCATACAAATTTATAAGGAAAAATTACCAAAGTTTTACCATTCTGCCCTCCTTGTCTAAATCCGTTCTGAACGAATTCCAAACAACGGGATCGAGTTGAAAAAGACCTTTGCTCATGTTAAAGTTATTTGTAAGTTGGATAATAGCAGACTCAAGAATATTTCTATTAACAATGTTGCTAGAGTGAAATAAAACTGAAGCATTATTCCAATCAATACAGTGGGATAACTCTGACAAACCGTTCTAACGGAATATTGATGCTGAGAGAGGGAAGAATAATAAACTGTCTTCTCAAACAGAAAGCGCATTTCGCAGATCTTGTCGCTTATCCCCTTCTCCCGCTACATTACCCGTATACAGTTAGCATGAATAGTTGCCCGTTGCGCTACTCGTATATTTAATTCTTTTTATTTATATTGTAAGTGAATGTTCCAGAAATGAAATCTTGCTTTGGACCATTCATTTGGATAAAAGGAAACACGCTTACTTTATTCGTGACGTGTCGGTGAAACAATTTGTAAAATTATTACACAGTTCACTCATATCCTGCCTCTTTTGGGAAGACTTTAGGATTACTCGAAACGTCTTCAAAAACAACAAAATCCTTTTCCTTCATTACTGAGGACTAAAATGTTTGTAAAATTACTGAAATATTTTTTACATATGGTTTTTGTATCTTTTTGAAAAGAGAATCAGTTTACTTTTAAATATTTTATAAGTTTTCAAGAAATGAATAAATAATGAACTTTACTTTGTGGCTTTTGAATATGACCAAGAAATTATAAAAACAAAATTTTCTACTCTACAAACAAAAATTTTTGTTACGAACGAGGGTCAAACAAAGTTATTTTTACCCAACGTTTTGCCATGAATCATTTTTCTTTTCAGAAAAACAATTTGTTGCAGGTTGCTTTTTCACCAATATATATATATATATATTACTTCAAATTTCATTTAGGATATTGTATATTTTGTTTGTAATGTTTTTCCTTACTCATAATTGTTTGTAAAATTCACTCATATTTTCTAATATTTTAAAGCAATCACGGGAGTGAAAAATATTTTCCACTGATTTGATTTTTTTCATTTATTGTCCTCCAAAGTTTTAAATCGAAAAATCCAAAAATTTTATTTCGGAGAAATATTTTTTAATGTTTTCAATATCGCAGTTCTTTATTTGATAAATTTATGTGCAATTAAATTACACATTTTTCCTTTTGTATCTCATATCCTCTTTGGTGTATGGAAAAAAATGTATACATTTTCTATACTGTATATATGTAGTACATACATATATAACACTGGGCAACACGTATTTTACTGAATGATATCTGACACTTGATTCTAGGTAATTTGGGTGCGCTGAATACGAATTTCAACTCGGTTTGGTTCTATCAGGTCCTGATTCTTGTCGACAGCCTATGTGCCATTTTCCAGATTTTTCAAATTAGGACTAAAAAATTAAGTCATGTGCTAAATTTTTTTTTCAAGTTTCATGAATACAAGCAGTTCAAACTACAGTAAAATTACATTATAACGATAGAAATGACTTAAAATAAAAAAACAAACAGATATGAAGCTTTCACTGTGGCAAAAATTTTCTTTTGTAAGACTTTCTAGCGTATTTGCTTGTTGATGGCAGGTCTCTTTTCAAGCACCAGCAGTAATCAGCCATCATGTGGGAATCCCAGCGGCCTTGGTACCGTTCCTCCATAATTTTGATATCTTGGTGGAATCTCTCCCCTTGTTCGTCACTTACATCACCTAAATTACTTGGAAATTGGTCAAGATGGCTATTCAAAAAATGCATTTTTATGCTCATATTGCAACCTAACTCTTTGTAGTCCCTTAAAAGTTTTTTTTACGATTTCTTCGTAGTTATCTGCCCTATAATTGCCTAAAAAGTTTTCTATCAAGTCCACGAATGAGAACCAGCCATTTTTTTCGCGTTCATTTCATGACATTAGGAAAATTGCTGTCTTTAATCATTGTTCTTATTTGTGGACCGTCAAAATTCCCGCCTTGATTTTTTCATAACTTAAACTTGGAAATTTTGAAGTTATGTATTTGAAACACTCGCCGTTCGTATCTAAAGCTTTTACATATTGTTTAATGAGGCCTAGTTTTATATGCAGAGGAGGAAATATGATTTTATCTCTGCTCACTAAAGGTGGATTAATTACGTTTTTTTCTCCGACAGTAAGTGATGTTCGTGCTGGCCAGATTTGTTTGAAATAATGTTCTTCCTTGGCTCTGCTGTCCCATAAGCAAAGGAAGCAGGGATATTTAGTATACCCTCCTTGTTGTCCTAGCAGAAAATTAACCATTTTTAAGTCAACACATATGATCCACTCGTGCTCCCTATATTTGATAAGATTCAAAACCTTTTCTATATGTTCATACTTTTCTTTTAATTTTGTTGAGTGCCCAATCGGTATCGAGCCGTATAGATTGCCATTATGCACTCCTCAAAGTGCATAACAATATTTTCAGGAACATCAACTAATTCTTGAGTTGGCAGACCCTTAAATTTTGGAATGGGGATCTCATTTGAATGTAGCACAGGTCGTATCGCGGTGTCGAAATTTGGGTACTCGATACAATGTTTATTTTTCTTAGTGAAGCCCGAAGTCTTGACAAAGCAAAGGTAGCAATCGGTCTCGTGGTTAGTAGGCTCTCGCCACACCTGATATGGAAAAAAAATTGTAAAGCGTTAACAAAAGCGACGAGAGACTTGTTTTTATGAATTTTATCAAAAGTTATCACCCAAACATTTAACATTTCTATGTGTTTCAACCTTATGCAATATTTGAGATTCTTATAAACATTTTCTGTAAATTTTTGTTTATGTACCTAAGTTACAATTACATTTAGGTAAGTTACAGTATACTAGTGATTAAATTACGTAGTTTTATGAAATCATAAACTTACCATCGGAACTCCAAAAGGTATTTTTGAATCCGAACCCTTCGTCCAATGTCGCAGTCTTTCAATGCATATAGTGCAGGCTTTATGTGGAGCCCACGATTTATCTTGGTCCCCCAGTTTTATGCCAAAATAAGCTAAGTAAGCTCTTTTTACGAAGTCAGTTATATTTGCTCGTTGATGTGGAAGTGTAAAATTTCCACATTTATAACAGAAGGAATCAGGGTTGTTTTTGCATTTGAACTTTCTAGTGCTTGATGACATATTGCTTGATTGTTCTGCCAATTTGTAAAGGTATTTAAAGCCCTTAATTCATATAAATTTAAGAAAATCTGAAATATAAACACAAAAATTAGTTTAAATAGGTACTTATTATGAAATAGGTACTTACAATCTATGAAATTAAACTAGAAACACGGATGAGTAGGTACAATATAAATTACGTCTAATTAAATCAACTATATTAAATCACGATGACAAAATTACTCACTAAATCATATGCCAATTCAAAATTATGTTAATGCCCAAACTTAATTAACTAACTCAACTGACTGACTGACTGACTGACTGATTGAATTGACTGATTAACTCTGGAAACGAGTCGCTTTTATATATTTTAGTTGTCCCTCTAGAATACTCTACAGAGAACAGGAACGCTTGAGAAAATTTTAGAATTCTATGATATTTTTAGCTTAATTTACTAATATTAAAATGGGTTAAAAATGACAAAATTAAAAATATTTTTAGGGTGTTACATATAAAAATATACATAATACAACAATACCATAACAATAGGTACAAATACCTAGATAAAAACCTAGTTGCATAATGTGTAACTGCAAAAAGACTTAGCGAGTATTGAGAAAAAAACCTTTTTATGAATACGACGAAAGAGGAGGGGTGTTGAGCAAAATCAGGATCTGATAGAGCAAAACCGAGTAAAAATTCGTGCTCAGCGCACCCAAATTACCTAGAACTAACTGTCAAATCTAATTCAATAGACAAAAAGTTGAAATTTGTTCCCCAGTGTAATACGCTGATAATACTCTGTAAATATGAGTCTCAATTTGCTCGAATAGTTATGGGCTACAAGCTTCAGTCGAAAGAATGAGAAAGATAAATGGAAAGAGTTTCTTAAAAATTTCGCTCACGCATTCTTAAAGTCTGCAAAAGAACTACAAAGTAATGTATAGTATTGCATCTTTTCATTCATCTGAGTGGATCTCAGTATCTGCAGTAGATCTAAATCTTTAGATAATTCATGATGTTCAAGAGAGTTTTTGATTAGATAAATTTATAAAAGTTAACCATTATAAATGTCAACCATCTACCCTTTCGCCATGGGGTACTTGAAGGACAGTTGTTTTTCCGTTATGGTATACGCTTTAGTACTCCAATATGGCGTATTTTACTCATTATACGTAATCAAAGTTTAAGCACGAAGATGGCCAAACTCATACCTTTGAAATCATTATAAAGTTAGGAGAAACCTTTCACTGTCTGTAAACAAATGAAGGTAAGTGTATTGAATAATATTCAAAATTTGATTTAATAAGTTTTGAAATAGTTTATAAAACTCGGAAAAGAACGGTAGTCATTTTTACCTTGTCTTTTCTTTATTTTTGCATCACAATGTTTTTTCTCTTTAACGACATATATATATATATATATATATATATATATATATATATATATATATATATATATATATATATGTATGTATGTGTGTGTGTGTATATATATATATATATATATATATATATATATATATATATATATGTATGTGTGTGTGTGTGTGTGTGTGGTTGTGTGTGTGTATCCGGAGGATAACTGATTTAATCGCCTTTAAACTGGCATACTATTTCTTAAAAATATTCGAAATGAAATACGATACCAAAGATTTTCTAAAGTACATGAAAAAAGTTCCTCTTTCGCCTTATAGATAGAGTTATGTGTTGAGAGCAGTTATTGATCGAAGTAAGGTCCAGTTTGTCTACCTTCAACGTCAACAACAACTTGTACCTCTTGCGGCACCGGGAAACTGCAGCTTCGACAGAGCATTGATTTAGCTGCACCCAACATGTTGCTATTCTCTCCTTCAATTCTTGCACACTGTTGATTCTGCAACTTCATGGTTCCACTGTACACCATGTCCGGCATTTTTCTCAAACTGAATTATCAACTAGATTTGAATCTGCCCTAGAAAATGATTGGTGATTTGAGAATGGTGTGCCGGTGTCCCATTTTACACTGAAAGGAAGTCTGTGATCTGATCTTCAATGTAAGGCAACATGTGGAACAAAATAGTGTGAATCGTTTTTCATGCCTCTTTTAACGATATGGGATCAGTTTTGCCGATAAAAAAAAATAACAGCATCATCCATCACTGAAGTGGAGTGATACTATTTCTCTTTCTTGTCCATATCCACAATCGGCGTAGAGACGGTCATTCTGAGCGTTCTGGATTATATGCACGGTAAAACCGACTTCTTATTTTTATTTTGATATCCGCGTCAAAGATCGTGAGATGCCTTCAAGCATGGAGATTTGTTGGGAATTTGTAGGATGCAAGCCAGCTCACCAGCAAATGTGGTATGTTTTGCCTTACGAGTAGAGCATGACTGGCCACTCCCAGAGCATTTTGCAGCGGTACATGTAGCCCTTAACTTCGCCCACAAGTACTTTACAGTGCTTTTTTTACCTCTGTAGTTCGAATATTCAATAGTCATTTGGTACAATGAGGAAATTTTCTCTTCATACAGTCCTCTGATTAACACTTTGGCTGATTCACTCAAAATCATTTTGTGATTATGATGTTATGAAACAAACAACAAAATGGAGCAACACATGCTAAGAAGTATCCTCACCCCTTCAGGTCACTTGCCTACGTGAATACGTAATTTGTTGCACATAGACAGATCCTTCCTGCCAAGCTACGGTGTACTCAGGCTTAACAGCGAACACTTTGGAAAATCTATCATATTTCTTATTCTTTCGCAAGTGTCTTTAAACAGCAAAACAATTTAAGCCAATAAATTTCCTATCGAAGTGCCTAAACCAGTGTTTCTCAAACGGTGGTTCGCGATCCCCTAGGTCAGGGGTTCCCAAACTTTCACCACCAAGGACCCCTAAATATTAATTCCGTACAGACATAGACCCCCCCACAAAAAAAATTATGAATTCAGTTACAAACTATAGTATATTTCATAAACATAGATAGCTTTTAAATTAATGTAAAATTAAACATTCTACGCTCATTAAACCAGTTTAATAAACACTTACCGAATGTCTAGTGTGAAAGGTGAGGTTGATGGGCATTTAAAAGTGAAGGAATATTCGGTTCCAGATTAGTGAGTTTCAATCTCAAATCGCCATTATTTTCAAGGTCAAGTCGATTTCTCTGCTTGGTTAAGATACTGGTAGCATGACTAAATCCAGCTTCTACCATATATGAACTAGGAAAAGCTAACAAAAAAGGTTCAGCAACTTTTTGCAATTTGGGATAGTTTTCTGCAAGTTTTTTATTGCGCCAAAATTCACTAAGACTTTCATTTGAGTAAAGTGATTTAGCTTCAATGTCAACTTTCATTTGGATGATTTCTTCTTGCAGATCAAACTCCAAATCTGTAACATCACTGTTTGTATCAAATGGAGAAATGATCCACTTTGGAACTACCATATTTTCGAGATCCTTGAAACGAGTTTTAAAATCCTCTGTTAAGCTTTCAAGGTGAGCGACATAAACACATATATCGTCATCTGAAAAGTTTCCTGGAGCTTCCTGCTCTAAAGATGACATATTTGGGAAAAAGTTAAAATTTCGACGAGCCAATGAAGTTTTGTACAGCATTAGCTTTTCTTTAAATCCCAAAATAATGGCACGAGTTTGTATGATAGTTATGTCTTTGCCTTGCATTTTTTTCTGTGATTCATTGAATTTTGAAAATATATCCCCAAGATAAAATTTATTTTAATATAGTTAATGTTACTATTTTTCCAAAAGCTTAGAGACCCCCTGGAAGCTTCCTACAGACCCCTGGGGGTCTGTACAGACCACTTTGGGAATCCCTGCCCTAGGTCATAGTTTGTTTACCCCTGTAGTAGTGATTTATGCGCGAACAAACAAAAAAAACCTGCTTCGTAAATTTGTCTACCCCTGTAGGATGATATACATCAGTCAATAAAGGCTGAAATTTTGACAAACTGGGAATAAATTCATAACAAGTTATATTTGGTACCAAAAGTTGGCAAATTATATGGACAACAACATATCAAAAGTTCGCATCGGTAGCGTTTGGGGAATTGTAGTTATGATGATTACAGTGCAGGGTGGTAAATTTGAAAATTTTGGTGCCCGGAAATCAAAGATCGTGTTTTCTTTTTATGATAGCTACTAGTTATCTTCAGTTGCTTTTGAATATGTATTTGACATACCCATTCTTACCATTTTATCAGGAAATGATGTAACACTAATTTAAGGTTAACTTTTAGGCATATATGCTTTTGTGCTGACGCAGCATGCAGCACAAACAGTTGAAACCTCGTTGCTGTAAGCCTTCAGTACAAATTTGCGGTTTTGCTTTATAACTATTGGGTAAATTCGTACAGAATCAGCGTTTTCTGGTATGTCCGTTCTTTATAGGCTTAAAAATTAACTTTAATGTATACTTTGCTGAAAAATGACTGCTTGAATGAACAATTTATCCAGTAAAGAAGTGTTTTATCCACGATGAATCATGATTACTGTGTTCTTGGTAATATTATCAATCCACTTGTATTTAAATAGCCATTGCTGATTTAACATTTAAGTTTAGTGAAGACGAGAAGGCAATGATGGAGATACTGACACTAAATGACAGAAAAGAGCTTGAAGTAGCAGCCGAAGTCACATCCGATAAAGATGCATCTCAGTCTGAAGATTCTCAGGTCCTACAAAAATTTACTAGAGCTGTCGAGGTGTGTACATATGTTCTTAAGGAGAAATCAAGAACTGCCACGTTATGGATCCAATACATTGATTACATAGACATCGTCAAAAGCTTTATTCGAGCAGAAAGAACGGGAAATTAGAATGAACATCTGATAGCAGTAACCCAGATGTTAAAACTTTTTCCGACCACAGGCCATCTTAACGATGCAAAGCGCGTACGTCTTTACTTACAAGAATTGAAAGAATTACTGAGTCAGTACCCATGCCTTCATGAACAGTTTGATGTTAATGGTTTCCATGTCATTTGAAGATATAATAGATTTTGGGCTGGCTTATGAACGGATTTGGTTATCGAACAAGCATTTATGAGAGCAATCAAAAGTCGAAAGGGGTTGACACGAAGCCGTGGATTCACAGCGGCCATAAGTGTGCAGAAATACATGAATCTATAACCGACATTAGTAAATCAAAGCACAACAAGTGAACAACATGTAGAACTTGGCAAAACACGAAGGAACCGAGACCATGCAGATTTGACAAAAATATCACATTCGTTTCCCAACTTCAACCTATTTACACCTATTGATCTGACGATGCAGAAAAAACCGAGTTGACATACAAGCAAGTTTAGATGGCAAAGTTTTCACGGATATTGTTTTTAAACGAGTGACTTTGTGAGTACACTTGTCAATTCACATAAAGGTATGAAGGTAGATGATGAAACTGTCCACATCGATCCATCTGGACTCTTTGCAAGACTGATAGCAATAGCAGACCAATCAGATAGCATCGAGTCATATTTTAAATGTGAACTGACACAAGAGCCTACAGCACTGTTTAAAGAACATTTGATGAGAAAAACAAACAAGGCAACCTGAGCATAATTCATCACTGATAGTGCCTTTGGCAACAGTAAGATCGTTTTGGATGGTGATGCACTACTTCATCATGTACATTGGAAGACCAAGTGCACGTATAGTGAAGTGATCCAACAATATCATGTATATGTTCAGAAGAAGTATGGTTCATGTACGATTATTTTTGACGGCTATGACAGTGGACCATCTAAGAAAGATCATGAGCACCTTTGGCAAACCAAAAAAGAAAACCTCAACATTTGTTAAAATCACCAAGAATATGACTGTGCACAAAGATCAACACATCCTACTAGCAAATGAGAAAAACAAAAGTCAGTTCATTCAGCGACTAATGGATCATTTCACCTCCAATGGCTTTGATGTTCACCAGAGTAACAATGATGGAGATACCTTAAGTGTCAAAGCAGCCTTAGATTTTGCTTCATCTGGATACCCAACCACAGTAATTGCAGATGATACAGATATCCTCGTTGTACTGTTGTACCATTTTCATGAAAGTATGGCTGATATATACATGTATTCTGAGGCATCAAAACGAAAAAAGGACGGTCCTAGAGTTTTGAGTGTATGAGATGTAGCAAACTTATTTAGTCCTGTCGTACTCCAAAATTTACTATTCGTTCATGCCTAGGGTGAATGCGATACTTCATCGATATTTGCTCAAGGGAAAGGAGCTATCTTGAAGAAAGTATTGACATCAAAGGAAATTCAAGAAATCAGTCAAGTTTTCTACTCCTATGTGGCTCGCCACATAGAGATTGCTGAGGCAAGAACAAGGTTATTTGTGATCATGTATGGTGGTAAGGTTACTGACGATTTAAACAAGCTTCGGTATATATTCTACATGAACACTATTACAGCGTCCAAGTCTCCACTCCGACCAGAAAAACTGTCGCCGAGGCAGATTCCAGCTAAGTATCATGGTTACAGAGTTCACTTGCAAATCGTTCAATGGGATAGCTTCATGGTTGTAGAAATTGAACCATCAAACTGGGGCTGGAGAATGGATAATGGTACTCTTGCTCCTATAATGACAACTAAAGAGCAAGCACCAAGCAATTTATTGAGCTTCATTCACTGTAAATGTAAACTTTCATTGTAGAACCCTTGTGGAAATAATGTGTGCTCATGTCGAAAACATGGTTTGAAATGTAACAATTCAAAAGTATCATACTTACAAACGACGTTTCAAATTCTTCAGACAATGTTGAATATGGTAGAAATTTATTTGATGTATTTGAATAAGTCAATACATTTTGTGATGAATGCGAACCAAAATAATGATATTAGGCTTCTTCTGTTCAAGGTAGGGTAAGCTATTCAAAAGCTTAGTGCTATCATTAGGGCGTAGAAAATCATATTTTTAGTCAAATATTGAAACGAGTGTAGTATATTTTTTTCAAGGTGGATTGTTGCGGATTTTTGATATGTTGTTTGTTATGATAAGAGGAATATCTATACTAAATTTCATTTTGTTATGAATTTATTCCGGGTGGCAATGCTTGTTGACTACGCTAGATAAGGGGTCGCGCCGACCTAAGACCCTGACACGGGGGTAGTTGGGGAAATCTGACTGAGAAACCATGCTTAGATAATTTTCTTCATTTACAGAGCTATTAACAATAATGAATTTTCATATATATATATATATATATATATATATATATATACAGGGTGGGCCGTAAGTTTCCATACATAGGAAAAATAAACATTTTTTTATGGACAACCATTTTTATTTATATAATATGCTCTAGATGGTTGCCATTGTTTTGAAAACACATTTCAATACGTGTTCCCCACTGTTGATGAACACGCATTAGCACAGTTGACGTTATGCTTGTAATGGCGTTGGTGATACGTTCCTTTAGATGATTTATGTCTCGTATCTTTTCCTGATACACCATGGCCTTCAAGTGCCCCCAAAGATAGAAATCAAGGGGGGTGAGATCTGGGGATCTGGGAGGCCACTCCACAGGACCACGCCGACCAATCCAAGCATCCGGAAACTGCTGATCCAAATACCGACGCACGTGAAGACCATAATGAGGTGGAGCTCCATCTTGCTGGAAGTAAACTGGGAAGTTACCTTCCTCGTTTAGCAGGGATGGGAAAATCTCTTCTTGCAACATGTTAAGATACCTTTCTGCATTAAGATTTCCACTGACAAAAATTGGTCCAATAATTCTGTCACCCCATATCCCGGCCCACACCATCACTTTACCGGCACCTTGCATCTTCGTCGGACTCAGCCAGTTAGGGTTAGCATTACTCCAATAACGTATGTTTTGCCGATTAACCTCTCCATTGACGTAAAAATTTGCTTCATCAGTAAACAAGATCTTAGTTGAAAAGTTTGCATCCTCGTTCACTTTGGTTAATGCCCATTCACAGAATTCCATCCGTCTATCCGGGTCGTCTTCACTCAAATGCTGTGCCATATGCAATTTGTATGGATGCCATTTGTTTGCTTTCAAAATGCGCCTGATACTCGATCTGCTGACACCACTTTCTGCAGACAACCGTCGTGTACTTTTTCTGGGACTCCGTGTAAGCGCTGTAAGTATCGTAGCTGTTGTGTCTTCATCGGTGGCTGTACGTCTTGGACCACTTCGCGGTTGATCTGCAACATTTCCAGTTTTCTGAAACTTGTTAATAAGTTTTGCCACAGTGTCGTGTGTGATGTTCGTTCCATGTTGTCTGTTAAAGTTCATTGCAACCATGCGACTGCTTCCCGACCCAGCCATCAGTATGATTTCAATTCGTTGCTCTTTCGTCAAACGCATATTCTTAGGGTATCTGAAACATAAAAACAAACGTTTAATTTTTCCTATGTATGGAAACTTACGGCCCACCCTGTATATATATATATATATATATATATATATATATATATATATTATATATATATATTATATATATATATATATATATATATATATATATATATATATATATATATATATAATGAAAATAACCACGAAAAAAATTAAAACAAGACATAGTGCTCTAGAGCAGAGTTTTTCAAACGTTTTGAAGCCACGGAACCTTGACCAACAGGTAAAATTTTAATGATATAAGCTATAAGGCAAAAGGTAATAAAACACAATTTATGCTCACTGCAGTTTATTTATGTAATTTCTGAAATTTACATATACAATTATATGATGAATAAAACCACGAAGGAAAGGAAACACAGAATGGTGCTCAAGCGCTTTCGTCTAATGACATCCTCAGGAACACTGAAGTACATAAAGGGTTACAGCCTATATATAGGTTAAGGAAAAAAAAAATACATATATATATATATATATATATATATATATATATATATATATACAATAAACGGAGAGAAACAAAAAAAATTAAAAAAGTATTAAACATTAAAGGATTGTGGGAGGAGCATACAAATTTGTAAGGAAAAACTACCGATTTTTAGCACAAGATTAGCACAAGATCAAATTAATTGTTTCCAACCAATGTTATAGAAAAAAAAAAAAAAAATACAAATTTATACTGGAAATCTGCCCGGGTTTTAGCACTTTGCCCTTCTTGTTTAGGTTCGATGTATATAAAAATAAATTTAAAAAAATACAAGTTATTTGAGTAGCATACAAGTTTACCAAAGATTTAGCGTTCTACCCTTCTTATCTAAATTTGTTTTGAAGGAATTCAAAACAACAGGATCGAGTTGAAAAAGACCTTTGCTTATGTTGAAGTTATTTGTGAGTTGGATAATGGCAGACGCAAGAATATTTCTATTAACACTGTTGCTAGAGTGAAATAAAACTGAAGCATTATGCCAATCAATACAGTGGGATAACTCTGACAAATGGATAAAAAGGGCACTGGACGACTGTCCTGTTCTAACGGAATATTGATGCTGTTTTATACGTGTGTGCAAATCCTTTCCCGTCTGACCTATGTAAAAGGAATCACATTGTTTACAACCAATTTTATAGATAATGCCTGAATTATTGGTAGGGCTATTTTTTAGTATGATATTTTTCACAATATTGTTATATGAAAATACTACATTAATATCCAAAAGTTTAAGTACATTAGCAATGCCTAAAAAGCCCGGGAAAAATGGAAGTACTAAAATATTTTTTGACAAAGTATGAGTGTTATTATTCACACGATAGAAAGTTCGTTTTGCCTTGTTGAGACAAGATTCCATAAACGCAGATGGATAACACAGATCACTTCCAATACCGTTGATTTTTTCCAATTCGGCATCGATGTATTCCGGACTGGCGATCCTAAGGGCGCGGAGAAACATTGAACAAAAAACGGCCTTCTTAGTGGGGGTGTCATGTCCCGAGTAAAAATGTACGTAGGACAAATTGTTTTTTTTTTTCCGATAGATACTAAACTTAAAACCTGGGCTTTCCCTATGTACACGCACATCCAAAAATGGGATTGAGTTGTCTTATTCCACTTCTAAAGTAAACTTAATGGAGGGGACTTGATCATTTAACTGAAAGAGGAAGTTATCCAGGTCACGATTCATGGGCCAGATACACAAAATATCGTCGACGTACCGCAACCAAGGGATACCAACCCCCAGGATTCTCGGAATGTAAGTAATCTCGAAAAACTCCTTCAGTTAAATGATCAAGTCCCCTCCATTAAGTTTACTTTAGAAGTGGAACAAGACAACTTAATCCCATTTTTGGATGTGCGTGTACATAGGGAAAGCCCAGGTTTTAAGTTTAGTATCTATCGGAAAAAAAAACAATTTGTCCTACGTACATTTTTACTCGGGACATGACACCCCCACTAAGAAGGCCATTTTTTCTTCAATGTTTCTCCGCGCCCTTAGGATCACCAGTCCGGAATACATCGATGCCGAATTGGAAAAAATCAACGGTATTGGAAGTGATCTGTGTTATCCATCTGCGTTTATGGAATCTTGTCTCAACAAGGCAAAACGAACTTTCTATCGTGTGAATAATAACACTCATACTTTGTCAAAAAATATTTTAGTACTTCCATTTTTCCCGGGCTTTTTAGGCATTGCTAATGTACTTAAACTTTTGGATATTAATGTAGTATTTTCATATAACAATATTGTGAAAAATATCATACTAAAAAATAGCCCTACCAATAATTCAGGCATTATCTATAAAATTGGTTGTAAACAATGTGATTCCTTTTACATAGGTCAGACGGGAAAGGATTTGCACACACGTATAAAACAGCATCAATATTCCGTTAGAACAGGACAGTCGTCCAGTGCCCTTTTTATCCATTTGTCAGAGTTATCCCACTGTATTGATTGGCATAATGCTTCAGTTTTATTTCACTCTAGCAACATTGTTAATAGAAATATTCTTGCGTCTGCCATTATCCAACTCACAAATAACTTCAACATAAGCAAAGGTCTTTTTCAACTCGATCCTGTTGTTTTGAATTCCTTCAAAACAGATTTAGATAAGAAGGGTAGAACGCTAAATCTTTGGTAAACTTGTATGCTACTCAAATAACTTGTATTTTTTTTAAATTTATTTTTTATATACATCGAACCTAAACAAGAAGGGCAAAGTGCTAAAACCCGGGCAGATTTCCAGTATAAATTTGTATTTTTTTTTTTTTTCTATAACATTGGTTGGAAACAATTAATTTGATCTTGTGCTAATCTTGTGCTAAAAATCGGTAGTTTTTCCTTACAAATTTGTATGCTCCTCCCACAATCCTTTAATGTTTAATAATTTTTAATTTTTTTGTTTATCTCTCCGTTTATTGTATATATATATATATATATATGTATAGTTTTTTTTTTCTGTAACCTATATATAGGCTGTAACCCTTTATGTACTTCAGTGTTCCTGAGGATGTCATTAGACGAAAGCGCTGGAGCACCATTCTGTGTTTCCTTTCCTTCGTGGTTTTATTCATCATAAATATTTTTCACGTGTTACTTTCGTGAAATAATTTTCATACAATTATATGAATTTCACACAAAAAAATATAAGTTTAGAAATTTACAAGAAAAAAAAAGACAATTTACTTTTATTGACGTATTTATTTTAAATTCCCCTCCCCACACTACTGTCAGCATAAAATAAATTATAAGTATAAAAAATATCATGTTTATTGTAAAATTAAAGTTTTCAATGCAAAATAATTAAAGTGAGGAATTTTACAGTTATTGAAGAGTAATTTTAATAGTTAATCAAACAAATAAATGTTCAATGACTTGGATGTGATTGCTTTTCTTTGGATAAAAGTTCAATATTACATTACTGTGATCATAACTTCCGTGAACTGAGAAAACTAAACCTAAAAACAGAAAAACTCACCAAATCAATCAGACCAGTGCTTGTGGTCATCAGCTGTGTTTTGTTTACAAAATGGACTCCTGTTCCTTACTGTGGCTGCGAGAGGGCAACATTTATTCTGGATATCTCATCATTTGAATTAAAATTCTCTCTCTCGCCCACTCTCTCTTTGCCTACGCCTTTCAAAACACAATCACTGAATTCGCAGAACATATATCGTAAATTCATCCATGCCATTTGATATTATTTTATCTTAGCTCTCTCTCCTTCGCAGTCTCTCATGACATACCCCAAGGAACCCCATCAAGTTCTCGCGGAACCCTAGTGTTCCGCGGAACAGAGTTTGAAAACCCCTGCTCTAGAGCACTATTTCTTGTTTTAATTTTTCTTTCGTCGTTATTTTCACCATAAATGTTATTCATATGTTACTTTCGTGAAATAATTTTCACATACATATACATATATATATATATATATATATATATAGGTAGGTTATATAAGATGCAAACCCACAGGGAAAATGAAAAAATTATTCCAAGACCTTTCGTGTATTCAGCAGTGCACCTGTCGTGTATTGGTTTTGTTTAATAATAAAGATAATAATGTTTAATAAGAAATTTAATTATGGTTTGTACGCAAATAAGAAATTAATAATGTTTTGTTTGAAATTAAAGAGATAGAATACTAATTGGCAACACCCGCAATGTGCCGAGGCCGAAATGCCCAAAATTCAATCTCGGGAGGGGGTTTGCCCCGATTAGGTGGTTTTACGTATTAGTATGTTATTGTTCATTTAAAATATTTAATTGTGTCTCTCTCCGCGTTAAATGTTAACGATGGGTCCGCACTCCTGTTTCCCCGTTTGTTCAATTGTTTCGGCATAAATAAAAAGTCAGTAAATAGTAAATAATAGTGCATAATTATCCCGGTTCCTTTTTTTTGATGTTCAAAATCACAATGCCGGCCATGGCTACCCGTCTGCAGCGTTTATAAAGTACAACGGAGCGAATGTAAAGAGAAGAAAGAGCAATGATAAAAGGAAAGTAATAAATTAAAGTAAATAACAATAAAACAATGAACCGTACACTACACACTTAAGTCATTCCCTGACGAGGTGAACTGCTGAATACACGAAGGACCTTGAAATAATTTTTTTCCTTTTCCTTGTGGGTTTGCATCATTCATTCATTTCACGTGTTTAAGTGTGAAATTCGGATCTTTTAAACTAATTCCCCCCCCCCCCCCAGCTTCAGAGAGGGGGGACATAGTTTAAAAGGTCAATATTAGGGGGGAGATAATTTAACAGATTTTACTTATCTTATTTACGCAATAGAATCTTTAAGATATGTATATAAGATACATATAATATAATAGAATTTTCAAGATATCATATTTCCGCTTTATAGAGAACCATTATTTACATAGGATAAAATTTGAATGCCCGGTTAGGTCAACTGTACGTCAATTTTATCCTATGTAAATAATGGTTCTCTATTTATTATATGTTTGCAATAAATAATAAATATGTTGTTATTGTTTTCTTATCTTATTTTGGTTAATTTGCAGAGTTTAAATTTTGGGGGGGGATATAGTTGAAAAGATCAACATTGGAGTAGTGATTGTTGAAAAGAGTATGTTGGGCGGGAAATTGTTTAAAAGATCCTGAAATTCACCCCATATATATATATATATATATTTTATATATATACAGGGCGTCCCAAAAAAATGTATACACACTTTAAATACTTATAAAGGCAGTGTTTATTAAAATACATTTCATTTTCAAAATGTAATAGAATCTACAGACATTATTTAATTGTTTTGTCAACGCCTGTTTTCAAACTGACGTCCGTTCTGGTCCAGGCACTGCTGATAACGCGAAGCAATGAAATCGCAAGCATCACGAAACATTTCGTTTGGTATTTGTGTGCATTCTCGTTCAATGGCTGCTCTCAATTCAGCGACTGTTGCAGGTTTTATAGCGTAGACTTTGTCTTTTAAGTATCCCCATAAAAAAAGTCTAGTGGTGTGAGGTCTGGTGAACGCGGAGGGTATTCTACGAAACCCCTTCGTCCAATCCACATCCACATCGTGCCAAGTACCACTCGCAATACTCCACTCTTCGGTCCGGATCATCTTCATTAATAGCATGGACTAATCTTGGAATGTAACTTTTCCATTGACAGCGCTTCAAAATGCGTTGGACAGACGATTCTGAAATTCCTACCTCACGACTCGCTTGCCGCACAGATTTTCTTGGACTTTGGTGATACGTTTCCAGACTCTTTCTTGCTTTGTGGGGCTTGTCGATGTCCGTGGTCTTCCGGAACGCTTCTTGTGGACATTCTGAACAGTTCCATCGGCTTCAAACTTATCTCTAATTCGAGTGATGGTAAGTCGCGTTGGTGGATCTGTTTGAAACTCCCTCCTAAACTGTCTTTGCACTTCAACTGCGTTTTCACACTTCCAGTAGCATTTTAGAATGAATTTCCTTTGTTCAAAGCTTAGTCTGACTGCCATTATTAATTCTAATGGGTTTAACTTGGAAAGAAAGAAACATCAATTGAGCTATCAGCTGTTAAAGTGTGTATGCATTTTTTTGGGACGCCCTATATATATATATATAGAGAAGAGAGAGAGAGAGAGAGTTACAAGGTCAAGAGGAAGCCTTGAAACCTTTTGGTCCACTCAGGGAGATTCCTCTTAGTCAGAGTTGGAAACGGGGCACCCACTGGCCCGGCAAACCTGCTGACCTAAATAATACAGTGAATAAAACGTTTTTGAAAATACATCAAAGAGTAAACTTTGTTTCAAAATACAAAATCTTTATTTTGATACACAAATACAAGCTGACTCATACACGAGCTTCTATTTCATAAAACAGTAATGATTATTTCAGTGAAAAGTAACTTAGAAATTCTTGTAATATTCCAAAGCGATGCACAGTGATTCTACTGCTTCCTATGCCAGTTGTACGATATTACTTGCGTTCAATGCGCTGAAATGCCTCTCTGACTGGCTCCTGCATACTTCCATCACGATCACAGACCTAACTACCGGAAGAGCAGCCTTCTTCAACTGCCACCAATCCACCCCTGATGAACACGTAAAAAACATACAAATTTTAAAAATTCGACTGGAAGTTTGTGCTCCACCTAATCACAGCATTGACTCTCCTTGATCTGCTCCCGGGTCAGATGGATTAACCTCATGACCCGTGACCCACCTCGACGTGTCTTGAATTCACTCCCAAGTGGCCCGCTGACCCGTGACCCGCTGACCCGTGACCCGCTGACTCGTTCCCAACCCTGCTCTTATTAAACTAGTCCATTTTTTAACTATTCCAGCAGTCTTAGAAAACTGGATAGAAAAGCATTTGGCTCTCTCCCTACCCTCTGCTCCCTCCACGCCAGAGGTGGGCATGGAAAAGGGTTGAAGAAAATATCTTGACCCTGAAAAAGCAGACAAGGAAATTTTACAGGAAAGAGGAGAATATATAAGCTAGCTTTACAGTTACGTTATTCACACATAGAAATCGTGTACAAGAAAGCACCGTTATATAAACCAACTAATAATATATTTGTGCTGATCTTATATCAGCTATCTGGTACCGTAACAGAAACCTCGAACATATGGCTTTGATTTTATACAAAGCATTTGCAGCTCTATTTACCGAGGTATCGATCCAACAAAGACCCCACTGCCCCCTCTAGTCTAGCCGAAAAAAGATTAAGAGAGGTAAAAGTTAAACTCTCCATGTCTACACCCATGTACGCGCAAAGCAGAGAGAGAGAGAGAGAGAGAGAGAGAGAGAGAGAGGAAAAGTAAAATGTCCAACCATGCAGAATTCAAGTAAAATAATTTACAAGTCTTTTTAATACGTATATGAATGAATGAATGAATGAATACATATAGTTTCGTTTCCATTTTTAAAACTGAATATTTCATTTCGTTCGCCTCTTTCATAATTTGAATATATTTTTCAACCCATTTTCATTCGTTTTTGCTCTATTGAACCCTCGTGCAGATACTTAATGCGAACAGATGCTTTGGAAGATTATCAGATTGCGAATTGCGGTGAAAGAATTTCAATTAACAGCGAAACAAAAAGTACTGTATTTTTTCTTTTGTGTTTCAACTTTGAAGACCGAAGTATGCTATATATATATATATATATATATATATATATATATATATTATATATATATATGTGTGTGTGTGTGTATATAATATATGGGATAAATTTTATACTTAAACACGTGAAATGAATGAATGATGCAAGCTCACAAGGAAAAAGAAAAAAATTATTGTAAGGTCTTTCGTGTATTCAGCAATACACCTCGTCAGGGTGTATTGTTGACTGCACGAAAGGCCTTAGAATCATTTTTTATTTTTCCTTGAGAGTTTGCATCATATATATATATATATATATACACACACACGGAAGGTAATTAATCTTTGCTCGGTGTATTCCTATGAGAAAAGAAAATAACGCAGGGAAACAAAACAACTGAAAATTGCCACGTTTCGCTATAAACTTGATAACTTCTTCAAGAGAACCATAGGAGAGTGGAAAGAAGTCGCTTTTTTATGCGAGTGCAGAAAAGGATCAGACATTCAGTTAATCCTCTTGAGATTACGTTTTAAGATAAATGAGAAGTTCCGGAAGTTACAAATGGGATAAAAATATACCTTTTTCTGAGAAGATTCTAAAGTTAAGACAAAGAGTTTGTACACTCTTAAACATCTCACGAATAAAACCTTTATTTATATTTGTAAATTTGGCCCCTTTTCGCGCTTAAAATAATTGAATTTATAGAAGAAATATTATGGAAACTTTGAGATACATAATCAATGGTATTATAATTATATAATTATATATTTATATAGTACCTTTAATCGATTAGTTTTTAATCCGGGCTCCGGTTTTGAGGAATAAAGTGCTTCTAGATGTTCCATGGTAAACTAATTATGAAGATTTTTATAGGTTTTTAGTTTTAAAACTGGTTTTAGTCAATTGATTCCACGACAAAATTTTTAACATGAGGCACGATCTACTGCAGTTAATGTCAATTAAATTCAATTTCAGTAAATTTTTATTTACAGTGTTTAATGCATATATGTTAATATACAACAATAAGTTAACTAATAATTAAGACAAAAATTAAATATGATATAATATGACAGGTTTTCGGTCTCACTTGCATGGGATTCGAACCCCCGTTTCCGAAGCTGTCATTTTAATGGGCCATGATTTTAACCCATTTGTCCACACTAACAACTCAACGTCGTATAGAGAACAAGATTTTGTATACAGTACTTTTTCGGCATTATTTCTGGATTTCCATTAACCCTCTATAGTCCTCTAAAAAATTCCATCCATGGAGGATTAATTAGGATATACTGCAAAATTACAAAGGAATGCCTGAAAGATACTAAAAAAATAATCGGGAAATATTTTGCAGCGAAAATTTCTTTCAGGAAATAGATATTTACTGAATATTGCACGGACAGACTTCAAACATACAACATTAGCATCAAAAATCATGACTTCAGCGTCAAATGTAATATAAAAATATGTAAAAGCCGTTCTCATAAAATGTTCAAGAGCGTAAGATTTGGAGTTAAGATGATTATAATACTAATCATAATAATAATAATAATAATGCAATATTTGAAAAGTAATACATTATAACATATAGAAGACGTTATATCAATTTTATTTATGTTCGAAAAATATTGTTTTGAATTACTAATTATAGTTTTGTTTATGGCGTTAAAAATAATACTATTATAAATAAAATTTTCTTGTTTCTCCCTTCGTTTATTGAAATTCGATGTACTGTATTTTGTATGAAAGCTGATGCGCACATTGTGCAACTGTTATATTGCGTTACTTTCATTATAAGTGGCTTCTTTTCAATCGATTTGATGTCCTGTTTTGTAGATTACCATACTTTAGTTGGCGGATAAAAATGTTTATTTTTGGTCTGTGTTTCGCTTGTTTATACTGATTTGCTTTTCGCTTGCGTCAAGTTTGCTGCATTATGTACAGTTGTGGAGGCTCGTCGGTGTCCTCATATGGCTGTGTATAATATGTACGTACATGCCGAAAGCACATTGGTGAAGTTTTGGATGTTGATTGGTGGAAGATTTAGAGCCATATGATTGGGTAAAAAAGGATACATTATCTTTGTTAGAGTAAATGTAATTAAAGATAGTATATATAACACTTGATGCTGTGTAACATTTTCTGCAACTTTAACATGAAGATAGTAAAATTAAGAGTGTGTATCCGGATCACCTGAAGATCAGGGCCCCCATGTATTCTTGTTTTTTGCTTTACAGTAACAAATATAATAATAAATTAAATTGAATGCCCGGTTAGGTCAACCGTACGCCATTGACGATTGGTTAGATTAAGTAGTGATATTTTCGTTAGTTTTAACGAAGATATCACTTGGTAATTGAGGATGGGGGCCCTGACCTTCAGGTGATCCGTGTATCTCTGTATTTACTTACCGTCGGTATCAGTATATACAAAGCTGCTAATAATAGAAACTATACTTCGCCCATTCACAGGGCGATTACCCCTAATCAGATCAACCATAATCATAATACAAAGCTTCCCAATGATTTCGTACATAAACCAAATTATTCCATGCAAATTGCAGGAAATGCTCTCTCCTACAAAGGGGCAGATATCTGGAACGCTATACCCATAAATATCAGAGAAGCACCATCACTAATTTCGTTTTACAATTCAGTAAAGAAACACTTTATTAACTCCTACTAATGTATGTGTGTGTATACATGCATATAATTTGCAACTTGTAAATATTACTAAACAATGAAAATCACCTATTATATATGTAAAATTCACAATCTTAAAATGAGTGCATTTATAAACCATATAAATTAGATGTTAAAAGTTTCCAGTATATCACGCCATAGTTATAATATGTCTCACTCATCTATACTTTGTAACTTTAAGATTACATCATAATTTGTATTTTTCACCATTTTTTTTTTCTATTATTTCTATTATTATTTATATTATCATTTTCTACAGGGTGTCCCGTAAGTCTGGACCCATAGGGAAAAATAATAAAATTACAAAATAGTCCAAAAATTTATTACATAATCTGTTCAAAGTGTCCGCCGTTGTGTCGCACACATAGTTGAAGACGTAATCTCCACTGCGACAGCACTTTCTGAATCACAGTCGCAGAAATTTCTTGACACGCCTCCACAATGCGTGCTTTAAGGTGGAAAATGTTCTGAAGTTTGACCTCGTACACTTTGGCTTTCAAGTGGCCCCACAAATAAAACTCCAGCGGAGTAAGATCATAATAAAAAAATAATAAAAATAATAATAAAAATAATAAAAAATATATTATAAATAAATTTTTGGACTATTTTGTAATTTTATTATTTTTCCCTATGGGTCCAGACTTACGGGACACCCTGTATTATTTCAAAGATTTCGATTTTTATTTGTAATGACAGAATTAACTAAATGCAACATTATTTTATTTTCCACAAAGTCTATTTATATTTGGCATTTTTCTGTGTAAAAATAGAAATGAATCTCAAAGACTTTTGCCTAAAAAGCTGCCATGCTTCCGAACGGCATATTCAGATAAGAATACTGTAGTAATTAAACTAAAAAAATTAAACTTAATCCCAACATTGTGCAAACCAGTATGGATGCAATGTATATCTTATGAAATGTGTTCTTTCTGAATAAAGATTAGTATTATTATTGAAATGACACAGAAACCTTATTCAAAATAACAATGCAAAATTCCTCTCAAAAAATAAGAAAGGAAAGTCTTCAGAAACTTTTTAAATGAAAACAAATAATTCAGTGACGTTTTTATGATGTTCTATCATACACAGAGAACCGAAATTATGGCAGTAATTGTATAATTTACCTGCCATACATTATTAACTTTCAATCCATTTATTATGAAGAAATGCTTTGTAAATAGCGCATGCGCATTTAAGGCATACATAATATATAAGACATCTTTTGTTTGGTGGTTTGTATTATTACATGCATAAGTTGCTTTAAGGAAATTAAATGCGTATAATTGTATTTCTGCTACTCCTTTACAGTCCACTTGCGTAATAACTATTCTAGGCCTTAACCAGCTCAATCTCCAAAAGTAAACTTGGATAACCTATGTCAAACCAATCTTAAGATAACTTGTAACGCACGTGTTCGCAATATATATATATATATATATATATATATATATATATATATATATATATATATATATAAAGGGTGGGACAAGCCTTTAAGGATTTTATACATACAACTATTTAATTAACAACGTTATACAGATAAATGTTCAAATAATGAAAGAAATCAAACAAAAAGTCTAAGAATTTTATTTATACAAATATTTTGTTCAATTGTAATTTAATCTTCAAAGGGTTCTCCATTTGCTGTGATACATTTGTGCATTCTCTCTGTAAAACTCTTCATTGTTTTTCTGAACATATCGAGTGGGATCCTTTTCAGTTGTCCATCTATTGTGCGACAAAGGTCATTCACATTTGGATAGATGAAACCAGGAGTGTGGAGTTTCTCATGCAAATAAGCTCAAAGCCAGAAATCACATGGAGTTAAATCAGGTGATATGGTTGGCCACTCGATGGAACTTCGCCGCCCAAGCCATCTTCTTTCAACGTTTGTATCCAGAATTTCACGGGCAGCTACAGAGTAATATGACGGTGCTCCTTGTTCATAAAGCCAATTTCTGCTAACACCATTAGTAAACTGTGGCAAAACTTTGTGTCTCAATACCTGGCAATAGCGTTTTCTATCCATCGTATCTCTCGATATGTCAGAGGAAACGAGTCCTCAATAACCACTGCACGCCCAAACTGTTAGTTTAACCAGTTTTAACGAGTTTACTCAATGATATTTTGGGATTTTTTCGCCCAGTAGCAAATGTTGTATGTTTGTTTCATTTACTCGTTAAATTGAAAACACATTCATCTGAAAATTTGATCTTTCGAACGAAAACTGAATCACTGTCGAACTTTCGTCTCATTGTTTCAAGAAACTGCAGCCGTCTATCAGAATCATCGTCGTATATGAGCTGAGAGTAAATGTGTTTATAATCGTGGTACCCCTGTGATTTCAATATTTTTGCTACTGAACATTTGGAAATACCCAATTCCTCTGGGACTTTTCTCGTTGAAATTGTTCGAGCAACTTGAAAACTGGTGAGGATATTTTCTTTGTTGTTGTCTCCTGTCGCCGTTACTGGCCTTTCGCTTCTTGAACGATCTTTTTTACAGGTTCCCTGTTTCCAAAAGTTTGCGCTTCCAGTATCGAAGAGTGGTTACATTTGGTGGTGATTTATTATATTTTTCTTGAAATAACCACAAAGCTTCTTCACAATTATTATAAGAAAATAGCACTTTTTCTTCATTGCTGTATTCCATCTTTATTAATATGGCGCTGACTGGGGCTAGGGCCGAGGGCCTTCCTGTTCTAGCCTAGGGTCATTCCTGGCCTTGTATAGTTGCTTTGAAAAGTACCGCATACAATGCAGTGATATCACTGGAATTTATTTATTATTAACAAGTTAGTTTTATGTATAAAATCCTTACACTTTTCTCCCGCCTGTGTATATATATATATATATATATATATATATATATATATATATATATATATATATATATATATAACATATATATATATACAGAGAGAGAGAGAGAGAGAGAGAGAGAGAGAGAGAGAGAGAGAGCAGTGGCGTGCCCAGGGGGGTTTCCTAGTTCTCGGAAACACCCCCTAAGATCCTAAATTAATTAATGAATTATCATTATTATTATTATTATTATCATGAATCTTATTATTAATATTATTAATAACAAAATATAATAGCAAAATAATAAACTAACTTATTTGACTTTGGTTTAAAAACACCCCCTTCTAAAATCCTGGGCACGGCCCTGGAGAAGGAGAGAGAGAGAGAGAGAGAGAGAGAGAGAGAGAGAGAGAGAGAGAGAGAGAGAATTAAGATAAGTAGAAAAACAGTGCAAAAGAATATACAAAACTCAGGGGTTCTTTTATGTCAGCGTCTAATAGCCGAATGGATAACACAGCGGCTCTGAGACTTCGTGTCTTCTGTGACAATGGTTCGTACCCTACGAAAGTAAGAGTAATTTATTTCTATATTTAATGTTAAAAATTAATTTGTTATGTAATATGTTGTCCTGGATTACATACAATAATTAACTTGCATGTAATTACACTCTGTTAATAAAAACGAACTTAACTGAAGTTTCCTCTAATAGATAGCGCCTCTCATTCAATAATGTAAAATGTGTTTTTAACAAGCCTCATTTTGTTAATCAGGTAAACAATGAATTTTAGTAATGCAGACATTGTGAACTTTGCTTGTAGGAAATGTCAGTGTAACAGAACCTTGAGTCTTATATTAACAGAGGAACATTTGTAAGAGAATTGATAAAGATGGCTTTGTCAGCTGATATATAACCATGCCACCCTTGTTATAAATAGTAATTTTGTTTTGTCGAATTAAAAATATTGTTTCCTGAGTGTAGCGTCACTGACTACGAATCCACTGGCCCTGCATTCGAATCCTGGTTCAGCTGGCGTACCAACTTCTGTTGGGCTAAATTTAATACACAGCTTTAGTTATTGAGGAAGGCACCGGGAAACTACCAGTTATTTCTTCCCGTGTATTTAACAAATCTGCTGAAAAACAAATTACTGTTTACATTTACAGTATATGCGCAGTTATAAAGCACAGTCATAAAATTTTCATAAACATCGTGATATATATATATATATATATATATATATATATATATATATATATATATATATATATATATTACATTTTCCGACCGGAATAAAATATAATTACGGAAACACTGTAATTTATATATTTATATATTTATAATACGTAAAACTAAAGGGTGGGGCTTAGTGAAAAAATGTATTATTTTCATTATTCTAAATCTTGCACCAATGAGCATGTAAAACTTTACCAATGAGCTTTTGACATATAGGGACGACGCACATATACATAACCATATAAGGGCGCCGACGAACTTTCCTCCGCAACTGTTCATGGTATAACATCTACAATTCTACACACAGCTTTGTTTTGATGGTTAATAGGGCCTACTGCCTACACGTCATTTAGGGACACCTTGTTAATGTTTTCTAATGTTGGAATATAAAGAATGTTGATGTGCTGGTTTGCTGGTGAGGTTCTATTGTACTCTGTATTATTTTCTTATTTCATTTTGTTTTCGGCTTTCTTTTCTAAACTTCTGTAACACTGTAAATTGTAGTATTGTAATATATATTTTTACCAATAAAGATTTACTATTATTATTATACTTTCTACTCTCGTCTTCGCTTAATAATCTGCCTCAAATGACGGCTCAGGATTTGGCTCAAGAATTTATACAGTCGGTGTTTTTTTCATGGTCTTCATATTTTGTACGGTAGATTTAGCAGTTACTTCAGTAGAATTTTGAAGAATTTTTCACTTTTGTTCTCATGCCTTGTGTCCTGTTACACTAGCAATGACGTAAAGATATTTTTCTATGCTATCATTTCAGTATGTTTCTATTCTGGTTTTACAGTTAGAAATTAATTTTTTATACGAATATTATCTTATACCGTTCATGATGTATTTCGCGAGTATACAGTTTCAGAGATTCCAAGGGTGACTGGTAAACTTCAACATTTGTTTCTATTATTTTAAATGTGAAGGTATGTGCAATATTCCTTCTTTTCTGTATTCATTTACTGCTAAATTCAAACTGCTATAATTTGAGCAATATATGTGTTCTTATGCTATGAACAAAATTTAGTAGACACTCCCCAAGTTACGTCCGTCCGACTAAAATTTTTTACAAATATAAAACTATAAAAAAAAATAAAAAATATTAATTTTAAATTGCGCGCGCGGTATGTAGTTCGCTCACTCCGCTATAGATGGCGCCAGCGTTTGGCAACCTTTGCTGGTTCCACGCTGTACATCAGTCCCCAGTTTGTCATTGACTTAAGGGGATTTGAAGATGATAGCGTGGAGGTAGTGACCAACAATGTGGTGGAGTTGGGGAGGCAACTGGAGTTGGATGTGGAGCAGAATGACATCCAGGAATTGTTGGATTGCCACAGACAGGAGCTGAACAATGAAGATTTGATGGAGCTGGAGAAACACAGGGTGAGGAGGAGGTCAGTGAGGAGGAAGAGTTGGCTGTTGAACCCAAGAAGTTTAATTGTAAGATGTCTGAATGTTTCAGCCTCATTGAGAAGGCACTGGTTAAATTTGAGGCTCAAGACCCTAACTCAGAGAGGTTTACCAAGGTTGTTGCAGCTGTACATGATGCTCTTTCTTGTTATAAATCAATTTATGAAGACAAAAAGAAAGCAACACTCCAAACCACTCTGGATATGTCTTTTAAAAAAGTAGAGCCTGCACCTGCAAACCAGAGCCCAGCAACTGTTTCCTCTGACCCTGATGACCCTGATTCACCACCCTCACCTCCATTCTTCATGTAAACCTCAAGCACCTCTTCAAGCAACATCATTACCAACAAGCAAAGCAGCACTAATATTAAAGGTAAGCAAAATATTTGAACACGCTTCTGTATTTCTTTTATGTTATTTTTTTTAAATATAAAAGTATTTTAATAAAAAAATACTGTATGCATCTAAAAAATAATACTGTATTGTACATACAAAAAAATTATGGTAAGTATGGTAATTTATCTGGGCCTTACAAGAGTAAATTTCGAGTTACGTCATTTTCGACTTACGTCGGAGGCTCAGGAAATTAATGACGTAGCTTGGGGAGTGTCTATAAACATTAAAAGAAAACCATGAAAGGATTAGTAACACACCCGCCCTCCTAGACCTCCCCCCCACTGAAGTAAGACTGGGAGGAGATCCCTTAAACGGCATGGGTAATCTGCACCTGGGAGGGGGTTCCCTAAACGGCTAGGATAATCTGTACCAAATTTAGTATACGCATTAAGGAAGAATCAGGGAAGGATTTAGTAACAGACTAGCACTTTCCAATCTCCCATAAGTTGTGTTTCCGGAGCCTTTTTCTCCGCAAGACTCAACGGGCATTCTAGTGTGTGTGTGTGTGTGTGTGTATATATATATATATATATATATATATATATATATATATATATATATATACTATAATGTTATAATGTTATAATGTTTCAAACCAACAAAGACCCTAGGATCCACTCATGGCTGGTCTACCTAACTGTGTTCGTAATCGTGTATTGTGTATACACATACGAGGAAAAGTGTAGGTGTGGCTGTAAAGACTGTACAGTAATGTAGAAATGTGTGTGCACCCATTATAGGTCTCCCATTTAAAGGTGTTTGTGGGGCAAGTGAAGATCATGAGTTTTTCAATACCTCACAGTACTATGGGGGGCACCGCTCGGCAGAGGAATCTCTTTAAATGGGGTGTGTAAGGACAGAGAGTATCCCCTAACCCAAGACGCTGCCTCCCTATATCCCACAACACTTGTGTTGAGCTGTGGGATCTATCCCCACAAAGCCTTAATTTTACTACCTTAAACTATACCCTTTCTATCAACATGCGCGTCCAATCGATTCTTAAACATGTTTATAGACGTGCTACTAATTACTTCTACCGGCAAACTATTCCAGCTATTTACTATTCTATGCGTAAAAAAGTTTTTCGCAACTGCTGTCTCGAACCTTCTACTTGTCAACTTACACCCGTTATTTCTAGTCCTATTATATTGAGATATTTCGAAAAAGCTATCTCTATCTACGTTATCAAACCCATTCATAATTTTGAAAACCTGGATTAGATCACCCCTTAACCTCCTATATATAATATATATATCCCGAAAATGAGGCGAGATGTTGCAGAGGGATCGACCCGTAGGTCGATCCTGAAGGTAGGTTGATTTTGGAACTGTGATCTTGGACTAGTCTAGATAGAAAGGTATTAATGTATAGAAAACGTTGCACCAACTCATATTTGTGAAAATGATTGTATTTTTTGAGGATTGTTAATTATTTTTAAGTTGTAAAATTGCCGAATTTTACGCGTAAAATCGCGCGCGCGGCATTCGCGCAATGTAAACAAACAAAATATCGGACCTTATTTCATCAAAATAATCAATTAAAATTCGGCTTTTTTAACAAAACGATGCTTGAAACTTATTGTAAATGCATTATAGATGTTTATTAGTGTATTATTTTGTATTTTTTAATGATATTTACCTATAAAATGTGTATTAAATTAAGTTATTTTATGATGCGTTCATTTAATTGTGTTTATTTTCAGATATTTCATAAAAATGGGTAAAAAACGGAAGTCTGCAGTGATAGTGCCAAAAAATTCAGTGGCCAGCCTTCCCCTCTGGATAAAACAGTCTCCTACCCTCCGCCAAGTTATTCAGTACGGTTATTTCCTCCAAAACAGCCACCCGCACTTGAAAGACTATGATATTGCTAAAATGATAGCAAAGGATGTGATTGAGATCTGGCAGGCAGTGAACCCACGGCTGCCCCTGTATGAGGAATATTATGTAGTGAAATTGGTGGATAAAGTGTGCTTCAAGAAAGCAAAAGAGATAACCAGGAAATCTCTTTCTACAGTCCAGGAGCAGAATCTGGAGGAAAAGCTGGATAAACTTTTTGACATTTCTGCTTGCACCTGTAAGCTACCTGTTCGTCCCTGTGATGACAATGCTGTGAAGTGCAAGAAAGAAAATTGTCAAACACAGCACATAATCTGCACTTGTCCTCCCAGTAAGAAGGTAATGTTATTGTTTTTTTAACTTTTAACTGGCCTAACTTAATGCGATTGAGCGGAAATTGCACACCATTGGCTGTTCACTCATCAGAATGAGCTTCCTTTCAGAGCTGTTTTCAAGCATCTTGATGGCAGTACCAAAAGTCCCACTGCTTTCACTGGTCCGCTGGGAAAACTGTGAAATTGACTACCAAGATCTACCACAAGTGGAATTCACCAAACTCAGTGGCCCCCTGGATGACATGGAATTTGCTGAGGAGACACTGAATGATCTCAGTAGCGACCAGAGGCTTCTTTTGGAGTATGTGCTTCGAATTTCCAGGGGCAAAGTCAACCCAAGATTTGCTGCCTGGAAAATTGGACCATTAAACCATGCAAGATGGTTGACTTTGGCAATTAGATTGATGTGTCTGTGGACCAGAGGTGCTTACCCTCCAGAACTACAGGATAAGCTTTACCAGGCCATCAAGTTCATTGTGGAAGTGTATGCAGTCAGTTGATTTGAGATCAAAAGGGACAGCAAGTTCCACATTCAGCAGCTGTACATCTTCATCATGATCCAGAGGATCAAGCAGCAGACTGAAGAAATCCATGGTCTTGCTTTCAAGAACCTGAAGTACAATGCTTTTGCCTTGCTGCCCGAGAATGTGCTGTACTCCATGATGAAGTCTGATGACTTGGAAGTGAGAGAGGCTGCTCTCAAGAAAATTCTGTTCATCAGGTAAGCATTTATTCATTTTAAAAAATGTGAAAAAAAAATTTGATTATGGGGATTTATTTAATAAAAAAAAGGCCAGAGTTCTATAAATCCCCATAATCGATTTTTTTTTCACATTTTCTTATCCCAATTTCCCCCCTCCCCTCTGAAAAATGGGAATAATCTTACCTTCTTTCTGAAAAAAAAATTCGATTATGGGGATTTATAGAACTCGGGTTTTTTTTTTTTTTTAATTTAAGTTAAATTAAATCAGCAATTCTGAGACTAATAGGGATTAAATCTTAAACTGGAATAAAAAATAAATTAATTATTATTCTTTCAGAAGTGGGAAGCCAGCCAAGAAGAGGCTGAAGAAGATCACAGCCATCAACATTGAAGCTACCCACTGGTCAGAACTAATCAACCTTTCTCAAAGTGGCATCTGTGAACCTGCTCTCACAGAAGACTTTTCTGACCAGGAGTTTCAAGAAGCATTGCTGAATGGCACCAAGCTGGAGCTGCCTGATCTGCCTTCACATTCTCAGAGTGTTGAAAGGGCCGTGAAGCTGACATCTGAAGCCTCCCATACTGTTTATGGACTCGAATCAAGGCACAAACACATTCTGGCCAAAGCCCTAAGCCGCTAGATGAGGCCTTCCTTTGCTTCTAAGGGCTCTTACAGTGAAAATTATGATGATCTTGGGATCTAAATGTGTCTATTTGACTCTGTACATGTTTTTTTTTACTTTTTTCTATAAAATTGTAACTTTTTTCAGGGTTTTTTTATGAAAATAGTATGATTTTTTCGGCCGAAAATTGCGAAAATGCGGTATTTTTCGGTACGATTTTTTGACGATTTTTGAAACGGTTTCTTCAAAAAACGGTTAAAGCTAGGGATCTGAAATGTTTTGTCAGTTATTATCGTATTAAGCCCTGACTATCTCGACCAGTCCAAAGTCGATATCTAAAAAAATGCAGAAAATCAACCTACCTTAATATATATATATATATATATATATATATACTGTACACACTCCATAAATGCAGGAGTAAATTATACAATTTCCTGATCACGGAATTCAGACATTCTGCATGTTGTTGTTTACTTTTGTTTTGAATGAATCGTAATGCGTGTTTTCCTTCTCCGGTGCATTAATTAAAATTCTTGCCTGTCTTCTCCTGTAAGAACTTTTGTAAACTGAAGAATAACACTCCTTCTAAAGCCATTCAAGTATTTATTTATATAAACAAAAGATTTATATGAGAAAGATGTACAGTACAAATGGAGGAGGAGATGAGATTTTTTTTTTAAATTTTTTTAATTTTTATACTGTATAAATTTAATTCTGGGATGGCAGGAGGGAATATATATCCTACTCTTTTACGATGCAAAGACCACAGTTTAAAAAGAACTGTTTTTCTTTCGGTGTTAAGTGGACTTTATGACACTTATGATAAGTTATAAAATTTATTATTTTTTAGGGGAGCGGAGAGATGTTCCATAGTTATTTTAAAAGGTTATCTTATATGCTGTTGTACAATTACACCCCTTCTCCCCAAAAAGAAAGAGTTCATTTAAGAAGATCGGATCACCTGAAGATCAGGGCCCCCAGCCTTCTGTAGTTAGCCTTATAAGGTTAACTAACAAAAATATCACGACTTAACCTAACCAATCGTTAGGTCAACTGTACGCCCTCGACGATTGGTTAGGTTAAGTCGTGATATTTTCGTTAGTTAGCCTTATAAGGCTAACTAAAGAAGGCTGGGGGCCCTGATCTTCAGGTGATCCAGAATATCTTTTAAGGAAAGCGCAAAAAATTATTAATTGACAATCTTTAAATTTTATGTTTTTACACCGAATTTTAAACCTTTAGAAAAAATTATGGTACTTACGTATTATCGGGACTACCACACTGTTTATTATGTATTTTTACTCTCGTCATTTTCGTTTAAACTAATGAAAATATCACAACTTAACCTAACCAATCATCAAGGGCGTACAGTTGACCTAACCTGGCATTCAATTAACCTAACCGGGCATTCACTTGACCTAACCGGGCATTTTCAATGTGACAGTGAGTGCCTAATACGAAAAGATCAGAAGATATTTAGGTGAAATAACCAATATTTACCTGTTAGGTTAATTGAATGCCCGGTTAGGTTAATCGAATGCCAGGTTAGGTTAATTGAATGCCCGGTTAGGTTAATCGAATGCCAGGTTAGGTTAATTGAATGCCCGGTTAGGTCAACTGAATGCCCGGTTAGGTCAACTGTACGCCCTTGATGATTGGTTAGGTTAAGTTGTGATATTTTCGTTAGTTTAAACGAAAATGACGTTTGGTAGTCCCGATAATACTTAAGTACCAAAATTACTAATTAGTAATGTTTTGTGATTTATTAAATTTTACTTTCGGCGTATTTCTTTCCACGCAACTAATCGTGGCAGTAATCAAAACTATACATACAACCTTAATTCCCTAGCTTCAAAATGCCTTTAATCTGGACCAAAAGTAATTTCATAGACGGGGAATTTCATCGACACGCCTAACCCAGTCAAATCTAACTTAACCTAACTCAAATAAGCTTAACCAACCTAAATTAACTTAATCTTCCCAAAAAATTGCCGACGTAATGTCGTTAGTCCATTGAGACCGGATTAGATTCCACTACATTAAAAGAAGAAAAAATAAATGATTAAAACCTACAAAAAATTTTCTTCCAAACTTCTTAAAGTTTAAAACGGAAATTACAATTAAAAAACAATCAATTTATTCCTTTCCCTTTTCAGAACTCATAAATCACGCAATTTTAATCTTCATTATTGTCGCTTCATTATTAATTACTGCCTTGAGTCTTGGACAAATTTTCCATTAACTGTTCTGTACACCTATGATTTATTACGATCGGAACCGCCCAAATCCGTGGTCCAACTTGAACCGTTTCTTGCGAGCAAATGCAGATAATTAAAAGAAATTTATAAACTCAGTGAGTATTATTTATTATGGCGTCATTAATTAATTAATAATTAAAAGTTAGCCCAATTTACAGGAACCAGTATGTATGCGTCGCATCCGTTGCGCCAACGTTGGCGTTTGGAATACCCCAAATACCATTGTCAGTTTAACGGATTGCAGCTATCTGCACCCACACACACACACACACACACACACACACATATATATATATATATATATATATATATATATATATATATATATATATATATATATATATATGTTAAACACAGACCGTGCATGGAACAAGGAACTCTTCTGGGAAAATTAAATCCACTATAAAGACTTCCTTGTTCCATGCACGGTCTGTGTTTAACATATAATTGTCTCAGGGAACCATTCTGAATTTGTGTATATATATATATATATACGTAGGGAATCCAAAAAGTTTCCGGAAAATTCAAAAAGCTTTAATACAAAAACCCTTTAATAAAAGTTCCAGAATGGTCAAATAACTTTAATAAAAGAAAACAAAAGAGGATATACGTTTAGGAATGCTCAACAACGTTCGACATAATTCCCACCTATCTCTATACACTTTTCTAAGCGATGTTTCCAGCGTTCCAATCCATTTTTTAAAATTCAGAGTTTTTCGACTGAAACCATCTCAAAACTGCTGTTCTGCTGGCATCTGCTATCGAGTCGAAACGCGTTCCTTTTATGTGATCCTTCAATTTTGGGAATAAAAAAAAGTCGGAAGGGGCTAGATCCGGACTGTAGGGGGGGGTGAGGTATGATTTCCCATCGAAATTCCCGTAACACGGCTCTTGAGGCATTTGCAGTGTGAGCAGGTGCATTGTCGTGATGGAAAAGCACCCCGCGATGAAGTTTACCAGGTCTTTTTTCAACAAGCTTATCTTTCAGCTTCCTCAAAACATTTTCATAATATTGGGCGGTGACTGTTTTTTGCAGGGTTTCGGAGCCGGAGTCGGAGCCGGAGCCGGAGTCGGTGGAGCCAGTGAATTTTGCTTACCTGGAGCCGGAGCCGGAGCCAGAAACCTTGAAAATACGGCTCCATGGTCTGGCTCCGGGCGATATATTGCTACCTAAATTGTTATTTGTTAAATATAGGTTTAGTTGCAAATTATAATTCTTTTAATATATTACGAAAAATGGTACCATAGGATTCTTGGATTTTATGGAGGTGTGGGAGTTGCAGGAATAATCTGCAAATTTCCATTTTTTAACCATTAAATATTTGGGAAGATTTGTCTTAACAACACTTAATTATATAGGTAAAAATTTTTTATGGCGGTGGAGACCTTAGGTAGGTAGGTACTAACTATTTATCTAAGTAGGTAACTACCTAGATACATACCTAGTAAGGTTGGTCCTTCTGACTTGGATTGAACTATTTTTATTTTTAGGTCAATTATCTTGTATTGCTAAATTTCTTTTTTTTCAGATTCTTTGTAATTTGTACTTGATTCTTTAATTATAATTATCAGTCTATGACCCTTCATAATGGATAGAGATTCAATAAAGAAGTCTGATATATTCAAGTATTTTACTGAAAGTTCAGATAAGAAACTATGTTTGTATTTGTGAAGTTTCTGATGCTTCGGGAAATATTTCAACGTGTGGAACTAAAATTACCAAGCCTCAAAGCAAAAAGCCTGATGTCTCCTCAAGAGCATATAATTTGAAAAGACACTTGAGTCGATTACATCCTGAAATATCAAAAATGATGGAAGAAAAGAAGCAAATGCTTGAGCTTTCAAGACCCAGTACTTCTGCCAGTTCAAAAACTAAAGCAAACCAGCAAAACATTACTAAATTTTTGATGTCTCAAAAAGTCACTATCTCAATGACTACAGATAATTTTAAAAATAGCATAATTGAGTTAGTTGTTAAAGATTCTATGCCTCTATCTATGTTTGAAAAGCCAGCTATGCGCAGTCTACTAGAAGAAATGGCTCAGAAATTCAAGATTAGTTTAGATAAAGACAATATCCGTCATTTAGTGATAGAAAAATCAAAAGAAGAAAAATTTGCTCTCAAAGAGCAATTAAAAGGGCGCTTCATATATTTAAAAGTTGATGGTTGCACACGAATACGGACACATTATTTTGCCATCAATGTCCGATTTATTGATGATGATAATAAAATCCTCACCCGCACTATAGCAGTAAAAGATACACATGCTCAGCAAACTAGTGACTACCTGCATGATCTAATTATGAGAACTCTGGAAGAGTACGGCATACCGAAAGAATTTGTGCTCTGCATTGTCAGTGATAATGCATCAAATATGATTAAAACTGTTGAGAAGTTGAATGATAATCAAGAGGCAACTTCAGAAGATGATATACAAACATTTGGTGAACATGATGATGATTCAACAGACACTCAGGAAGTGGCATCTTGTGTAGAAGAAATTGACAGTATTGTATCTGAAATTTCACACTTCTCCAGAATCAACCACATGCGTTGTGGTGCACATACCTTGCAACTTGCTATTTGCGATGGATTGAGAGATAAACATGCTACCTCTCTCATAGGTAAGTTGAGACAGGTTGTAGTAGCAGCAAGAAACCCAAAAGTGGAAGAAATAATTAAAAGACGTGCAGGCAAGGTTGCTATTTTAGATCAACCTACTCGATGGGGCAGCACTTATTTAATGATAGAGCGCTTATTAGAATTAAAACCTGTACTCTTGGACATGGCAAATTCAAATGTGAATCTTTCAGAAATAATGTGGGAACAAGCAAGAAGATTGGAAAGAGTACTGTACCAGCCATATATAGTAACAAAAAAAATTCAAAGTGAAGATTTGACTCCCGGTCAATTTTTGAAAGAGTGGAAATCTTTGATGTATTTTCTTTTCAAGATAGAAGGCACCATAGCTGATGACATTAAAAGTTCCATGGAAAGGAGAGAAAATATTTTACTTGATAATGAAGTATTGCTTGCTGCTGTTTATATAGATCCTAGATATAGATGCTTATTAACATCTGAACAGGTAGTTAAAGCCAAGGATGCCCTATGCAATATAGCAACCTAGACCTTTCAAATAAAGTCTCTCTATTAAGAGAGGAATGTGGAACCGAGATTATTGCATCATCATCAAATTCATCATCTCCTTCCACCACTTCTGATGTCAGCGAGTTTGATTTTGAAAAAATTATTGATATTCAACATGGTAAGAAATCAAAACGTCCTCGTTTAGAAAGTGAACTAATACCACCTCTCAGTCCAATGTGTACCCTCAAATTGCAAGTTGAGGAATCTTTTCCTGAGATTGAAAAATTTGACCGTTCGTCAAAACTGTCTTTTGAACAAGTAATAAAAGGTATCCTAAAGTTATAAGAGATGTTGCAAATCTTCTAGTAGCTATGCCTTCAACACAAGTCAGTGTTGAACGGCTATTTTCAGCACTGAAAATTTTAAAATCTGATTTAAGGGCACGTATGAAAGAAGATATTGTTGAGGCTATGTTATTTTTAAGAACAAATGTTTATAAGTAAACTTAGATAAATAATTTTAATTCATAATTTTTTTTATGGAAACAGATTTACAAGGAGAATATCTTGATTTTATGTTTAAAAATTAGTTTCCTACCTTAGCTACATTAGTAAAAATTTCTGCAAAAGTTATTATTTTGCTTTCATTTTTTAATACAAGGAGTATTATGATTTATGATACTGTAAATGTATCATTGAATTTGCAAACTTTTTAATTTTTTAATATGTAGTTTGAACTTTAAAGATAAAGTCTGATTTAAGGTTACACTTAAAAACAATATAATTGAGGCCATCTTGTTTTTAAAAAAAAATTATAAATAAACTTAGTAATTTTCATTTTCAATTATTTTAAGGAAACAGATTTACAAGAAGAATATCTTGATTTTATGTTTAAAATTAGTTTGATTGTACCTTAGCTAGAATAAAAAAAATTTTGCATTAGTTTTCATTTGTTAATCCAAGGAGTAGTATTGATTTTATAAGCGTAGGGTAAATGATTTTGTAAATTTTCTTTTATAATATGTATTAGTAGTTTGAACTTTTGACTTTTAGTTGAATTGCTTTTGTTAATTAAATTACAAAACTTTTTGACTAAAGAAAATCTCTTTTTAAGTAAATAATATAACCTATTAAAAATTTAAAAACTGAATTTTTTGAAATATTCAGCTCTTTTTCAAGCCAAGTTGGCTTTCATGAAGCTTTCAAGTTTCAACACTTAAAAAAAGATGCATATATTATCTCAGAAAGTTTGATTGTTACTATTTTCCATACGAGAATTCTTAAGTTTGAATTTGAACTAATTAGGAGGCAAGTTTCTCTAATTTATATAAGCTACCATTGTTAATAAATATTTAATATCATTTAGTTTTTATCATTTTCCTTTAGTTATTTAAATAACTTCATTCTATCATTATATTTGCCTAATTTAAAATCATAAGAAATTTAAATTTTGAGTATTAAAGTGATTTAATAATAAAATATTTTTGTGCAATATTTTAAATTGGACAATTAGTTATATAAATCTAGATATTTATTTTATAATTAACAGAATTTACTATAAAAGAGCCGGAGCCAGAGCCGGAGCCAGAGCCGGAGCCAGACTGTAAAAAATTTCTGCTCCGGAGCCGGAGTCGGAGCCAGAAGTTTTTTTACCGGCTCCGAAACCCTGGTTTTTTGTCCTTCAAGAAAGTCCACTAAAATTATTCCTTCACAATCCCAAAAAATTGTAGCCATTACCTTTTTAGCTGATCTTTCTGCTTTAAATTTGATTGGGCCATCTGATCCTCTTGGGAGCCATTGTTTTGACTGAACTTTGCTTTCCGGATCATACTGATAAATCCAGGTTTCATCCCCTGTTACAAGTCTATGCATAAAACAATCTTCATGAACTTCCATTCGATTCAAAAGATCAACAGAAAGACTAGCCCTTTGGTCAAACTGTTCTTGGCGCAACGCTTTAGGCACCCACCGAGCAGAAAGTTTGCTAAGTTCTAAGGTATCCACCAAAATGGAATGAGCAGAACCACGAGAGATACCCACCTCATTGGCTATTATTTCACAGGAAATTCGACGATCTTTTTCGACTAGTGACCGAACAGCAGCAACAGTTTCTTCATTAATTGATGTTGATGGCCTTCCACTCCTTTGGTTATCATTAAGAACCTCTTGACCCGTTTTGAATCTTTTGATCCAGTCATAAACGACTGATTTCTTAGGTGCTTCACCTCGTAAGCTCGTAGCAGTTCCGTGAGTTGGTCTTTCTTCACATGAAGGTCAAGCTGGTGGCTCAGCCATATATATATATATATATACACACAGGGTGGCGCAAAAGTCGCGCATCATAGGAATTTTCAGTGTTGATTATATTATTTTTTTTCTTTTAGGTCGGGGATGGCTGCGAAATTAACAATAGATGAGAGGGTGAGTTTGTTTTTAATGTATGGAATACCAGGTACTACAAATCGGTACAGAATTTAAATTCTGTACCGATTCATCGATTTGTTGTACCTGCTATTCCATCCATTAAAACCAAACTCACCCTCTCGTCTATTGTTAATTTCGCAGCCATCCCCTGCTTAAAAGAAAAAAATAATATATTATATAGTCAACACTGAAAATTCTTATGATGCGCGACTTTTGCGCCACCTTATATATATATATATATATATATATATATATATATATATATATATATATATATATATATATATATATATATATATATATATATAATATATATATAGAAGGTGAGTCTTTAATAAGGGTGCTGATAATGAAGTGTTATAATTAATGTAATGCTTTAACGTTTCCAATAAATTTAGATTGCACAGTTTTTTATTAGTGATGAAAAATAAATTACATTAATTAAAAAAGGCGATCGATGAATAATGAATAAATTGATGTTCAATTATTTCAGGTAAATGGGAGAAAAAGAAGGTGTGTGTGTGTGTGTGACCGAAAATCGCACGCAATAAACACGGGGACTATAGACAATCCTTTGAAACAACAATAATATATATATATATATATAAGTGAGGACACGCAGGGTAATTGAGGCCGTTTCGTTTTTCCTATTTATTTTCTCTTGTGAATGATATAAAGTCAGAACGTATGGAACTTGTAACTTATCCCGGTTGGAAAATACATTTTCTGACGTAGATGGATTCAGAACGAAAAATACTGGGTAAAACTGAACGGCCCCAATTTCCCCCCGCCCCCCGCACGACCTCATTTACCTCAACTCACGATATATATATATATATATATATATATTATAATATATACATTTTTTTTTTTTTTTTTTTAGAATTTGTGAAAGATGATGGAGCTTGTAAATGATGTTAGGCCAGTTTTACTCGCATAAATATAATTAAAAGCTAAGATCCTACTTCGGTAACAAAAATAAATGTACCATTGATTAAAAAAAAAAAAAAGAACCTTGATAAGAAGCTCATGTTTCTTATTTATATTTGTCTGGAAAAAACATAGAATTCCGAAGCGACTTTGCGAATAGACTGTACGAGTATGATTGAATGTCACCACAGGAATGAAATTTTAAAGCTGAATTGTTTTTAACCCAAAATATCAAGAAATAAAAGGAAAAATTCTTTTAACTGTAAGAAAAGAACATTTTTAGTTTTGGAGTTAATAACGACCATTTAAAAAAACAAAAAAATGAGAAACTTTACAAACTTTTAAAGATGAAGAAAAAGATGAAGAATTTCTTTTCGTTTCTCTTTTTTTTTTCTTTTTAACTGAAATAACTTCCGAACCTGATAATTAATTTTTAATTTTCGACGAAAACTAAAATTTACCTTGATTAAAAAGATAAAGAAGTAAAAATTAACTGAATACTTATTACTATACTCTATTATTAAAAGAATATGAAATGTGTTGAGTGCAAACAATATTCATATTACTCACGCATTTAGTTATTATTTGCTCAATTTAACCATTAAATTTTAGGAGGAGGAGGAGCGTTTCCTCAGAATTCTGGGAACTTAATTGTACGAGGGTAATAACAACAAAATAGCCGATATATATTTGCGGTTTTACTAAATGGCCACTGTTCTTCTCCTAAAGCTGTTAATAGTGGTGTTACTCAGGGCTATATCCTGTCACCCACTCTCGTCTTTTTTATTCGTCAATGATCCTTTAAATCTCACTCCCTGTCTTATTCAATCTTATGCTAATGATTGAACCCTTCACTTTTCCACCCTTTTCACAAAGCGTCCCTCTCAACAGTCACTCCAGCCATGCTTCGCGAGAGAAGGCTATGGTGCACCTGACATGTGATCTTTCTACTCTCTCTGATTAGAGCAGAGGAAACCTTGTGGTTTTCAGTACCTCAAAAGCCAGTTCTTTCAGCTGTCTACTTATCACAATTTTGCACACGACTATCCCCTTATCTTCAATAATACACAACTCAATCTTTTCTCTACTCTTAACATTCTTAGTGTTTCCTTTTCCCGTGATCTTTCCTGGAAAAGACACATATACTCTCTTTCTAAAACAGCTTCAGTTGCTGTCTCCGTACAGGAGTCTCGTTCGCCCCTGTATGGAGTAAGCTTCCCAAGTGTGGGATGGCTGAACCCACACAGCTCTACTTGAAAGGGTGGAATCAAAGACTTTTCGTCTCATCAATCTCCCGCCTCTTACTGACTGTCTTCAATCCCTCTTTCTTCAAATCGTATTTAGGCACTAAATCCGATTTGACGGTTGTTCCCTTGATTTGTCAATTCTTCATCAAAAACTGAGTGTTAATTTTAATGTTTTGTGGCACTTGTTGAATTGATATAATTTTTTATATTTCATTGATATTGCTTGAAAATCATAAATATGCTCGAAATATAATTTTTTTAACACCCCCCAAAAAAAAACCGATTTTGTTTTTGTTTTTCATTTTCTTTTTTTCAAAGAAAAATGGCTCAAAATGTCAAATGCATGCCAAATGTATAATTGTGTATTATATAAAATAACTGATACATTGACATAAATTCACTGAAAATAAGCATTTTATACATGGAAATACATATACCGTATTGGATAATTCTGAATATTTCAAGAAAATAGTAAATTGATATTTCACACAAAAGGACCCATTCTAGCTATGAAATATTGATAGAAAACTGAAAAAATATAATGTAGATTATACAAAATAGTACAAAAAATACAATAAAAAAATATCACAACAGTTGCCTACTAGTATGTATAATACTGCCAAGTACACACTCGATGGCGACTAGTACTGTAGTCTGTACTGTATACTTATAAGTACATCAGGCACACAATAGTACTTATGAAACACTAACAGGAACACACCTTCTTGTACCTCTTCTATGTGTGATAAATCCTAAAGCATGGGATTATACACGGAGCTGGCTTGTCTGGGGAGTCATCACAATAGTATGTGGTTTGCTTACGCTTACATACCCCTTTTCTTTTCTTTTTACAAGAAGATGGCATTATGCTACACACACACACACACACACACACACACACACACACACACAGTTGGGTTTATGTTTTTTATCTTCATACTGTAATGCAAAATGTTTTGCTGTTGCAGCCAATCTATCAATGACTGGAGCGACAGATCTGCGACCCCGTCCTGAGCGCGCTTTTCAAAACACTGTGAGGTTAGGCGAATATAGTGACGAGGACCAAAAGTTTTTCTAAGCCGTGGAGTAAAGTCGAATATAGTACTCATGGACAATAATATTTAGTGCGACCATTGTCGCATTAAGTATCTAAAGTGTTAAGGAGAGCACGCAGCACCAGACTTTCGACACATTCTCATCCCTTTTCTGTCCAACTCTCTAACGCGGTTAATTGGTATTTAGTGTAGAGGCTAAGGCCAGTAAGAACTAAGAATCTTTCAGATGGTGATAGAAGCATGAAATTTGGCATGCTTTCACAATAGGACCTCCATTAATGGATAAGACCAATTGACATTTGAAAAATTCAAAATCGTGCTCAAAATCCAAGATGGTTGACAAATATAGTGTTAATGTGTAAAAATTCACGGTAATAATCCTATATACTATTGAGCTAAAATGTGTCTGTGTCTGTGTCCGCTTTCTTCGGAACCGTACATAGACTAAACGGCACATCGGAAAATTCTGCAACCACCACCAACTGATAGCCCATGAGCTGCCGATGTGCTCTGTCAAGTTTCCTGGTACTAGGTCACTCCGCGGCCGAGCACGAGCTATTTAATGTCTATTACAAGGTCAATAAAACTATAGAAAAGAACACAGCCATGAAAATCTTAAGCTTCGCAAAACTTGATACTCAATCGGATGTGAAGCAATTGGGGGAGTGAGGGTGGGGGTAATGGGGAGAGGCGTGAGGTAATGGGGGTAATGGCGTTTTTTACTTTTGTTTGTAGGGGTAATGGGGGAGTGGGGTGGGGTAGGTAATGGGGAGAGGGGTGGGGGTAATGGGGCTAATGCCGTTTTTTTTACTTTTGTCCCTTAGCCACTTCTTCCTATGAGCGCCTCATATAATATAATTTTAAATCTAGAAACAATAAAAAAATACATGAAAAAGTGAAAAAAAAAATTATTATTATCCATTCAATTTTAAACCGTATCAGAATATACAGCTAGCTGTGACATATACTGCTACATATACTGTGACAGTGTGACATATACTGCTACCTGCCTGGAGAGCGATAGTGAGCTACCGCTTGTGTACAACTATTCACAGAGTGCTAAAATTATTAAATAAATAATTAGAATATAATAAATATATATAGTAAATATAATAAAAATAAAAATGATGGAAAGCTTGTATTGAAATCAGTGGTCAATTTTCGGCGCGTTCTGACAGGCTTTCATCTCTCTCCCGCGCTCTCCCCACCACCCTACCCTCCCTTCATGCGGTGCCGGCGGCCCGGCAGTCATTGATGAGAGAGCGTGGAGGGTAGATGTCTGACGCTCCACCCAGCCACTATTTTCTCATTTTCATTATTATTCAATGTGACTTATCTGTATCTAACATATTGGTATCTCTGTATTCTGGATCGTCTATAAAGACTTTAAATTCATGTCTATTTTAATCTCAGCCCAACGCAATAAGTATCAAGTTACACGTGTGCTGAGTTGTAGCCTAAATATTTATCGCAGGAACTTATGTCAAACGCAATCAAATTGGATACCTTCAGGCCAACAACAGATTGGAGGAAGTGTTGCCTTTGTCAAGAAAATACATCTGAAGCACTGAAACAGCCAAACTTCTCTAGAGGACATGGTCAGTCTGGGTACAAAGTGCTTGATATGAACATCACTGACTTGCAGAGGTTGAATGAGCTGCCATTACCACTGAACCCAGTACGATTAAATAATGGCTCTGGAATCGAACAGACACTTTCAGCAAATGATGCAAAGTATCATTCAAGTTGCTACCTGTTGTTCAGTAATACACAAGTTCAGAGAGCTAGAAAGAGGAAGGAAAGAGGTACAAGTGACACTGAACCTTCAACATGTAGAGCAAAACGCATCAGCATAAACACAAAACAAAATATATGCTTCATGTGCGATGAATCTGATGAAAGAAAAAACTCACATCAAGTGGAATTTGAAAATACAAATGCGAAACTCAAGGAAATGGCAAGCAGTTTAATGACTCTAGACTCTTGGCCCAACTTGGTGGTCCAGATGCCATTGCTCTAGAAATGAAGTATCATGCAAAATGTTACACCAAATAAAGCAACAGACTCAGATCGCTTGAAAATGTACAGAAACACGAAGAAGTAATGAGCAACAGGGCTAGCTATGCTGTAGCACTCTCAGAACTGATTTCTTACATTCATGAAAGTAAACAGGTTGCTGGAGATGAGCTAGTAACGTTTCGTTTAGCCGATTTGGTAAAGCTTTACAGAGACAGACTTTTGCAATTTGGAGTCACAGACCTTTCCGTCAATTCAACTAGACTTAAAGAACAACTTATACACCATGCTCCAAAGCTAGGGTTAGAGATAGAATGTTTCAAGCAAGGAAGGAATATTCTCTTAGCCTTCAAGGAAGATGTTGGAGCTGCGTTAGCAAAAGTTAATGAGTATGAAGATGCTTTGATTGTTTCTAAAGCAGCTCAAATCCTGAGGAAACAGATATTAGAATGTAAAGCTACTTTTCAAGGATCTTTTGATGATAACTACATGAACTCATGTATCCCTCCAATGCTTCTAAATTTGGTATCGAGTGTTTCACATGGCAGTAGCATAAAATCACACATGGATATCGGGACTTCCAAAGGTGATGTTGCATTGGCACAACTACTACAGTTCAATTGTTTTGCCAAATATAATGCCAATGCAATGCATCAAATACATTCTAAAGACAGAGAACCTCCCTTTCCAGTCTTTCTGGGATTGTCTGTGCATTCCAAAACAAGAAAAAAAGAAATTGTTAACACATTTTTGAGCATGGTCTTAGCATTAGCTACGATAGGGTGCTAGAAATATCAAGTAAATTAGGCGAAGCTGTCGTGAAGAGATACATTGATATTGGATTAGTTTGCTCACCACAACTGAAATTTGATGTTTTCACGGTTAGTGCAGTGGATAAGTGTGACCACAATCCCTCAGCATCAACAGCTAAAACCTCGTTCCATGTAACTAGTATTTCCTTTTTCCAAAGTGAATCAACAGGTGAACCTCAAGATGATCTCGTCCTGAACAAGAATGCAAAGAAGATACCAGACTTGCTAGATAACTACACCAACGTGAAGCCCGCCTTCTTTACAAGGCAACTCTCACCTAAAGATAAACTACCTGAAATACCTGAGCCATCTCCAGTTTGTTTAGATAAGGAGTATGAATGGCTTGAAATGGTTCATCTTACTCAGGAGTTTACTGACTCAGTGCAAGTAACATGGTCTGCACACAATGCCAATCAAATAAGGGAAAACTGCTTTGACATCAGTATTTCGGCTCTCGTGCCTCTTCTAAGAGATCAAGCTCATGAAATGCCAACCATAAAGCATGTAATGGACAAAGTCAAAGAAATGACATCATATCTTAACCCTTCACAAACTCCTGTTATTACTGCTGACCAGCCGTTATTTGTTTTAGCTAAGCAAATACAGTGGTACTGGCCAAATGAATATGGCAACTTTGTTGTTATGATGGGCGCATTTCACACTGAAATGGCAGCTTTTAGAATGGTAGGACGCACGTGGATGGCCTGCATCCATTGAGGAGTCAGGTGTAGCATCTGCAGGCACAGCAGAATCCTTTCTGTCAGTGGCTAGTGTTACTAAGACGAGAAGAGCACATCAAGTGACAGCATGCAGTCTTTACAATCAGATGAAAGCTGCATATGAGGAATATGTTGGAGCAGGTGAAACAGACCGGACTTTCCAGGAATGGTGTAATTCTAAAAGTGAGATTCCACAATTTCAGTACTGGGAAATAGTCTGAATAAATAATGGTAAATGACAAATACTAAAGTTTTTCTTTTTCTTGATGAAAGCCCAACGTCACTGAACAACGGGTCATGACCGGGTCATAATTTAATTTTCCCAGAAGAGTTCCTTGTCCCATGCGCAGTCTGTGTAACATAAAAGTTTCTCTGGTGAGCCACACATACATGGTAAAACATTAAAATGCATAAATAAGAGCTCCTGGTGCATTTTCTCATTCTTTATATGAAAAACTTTCTCGAACCGGATATTGAACTAAATCCATTAATATTTAAGGGTGGCGCAAGTTTGAGGAATTTTGCCACCCCACACTGTATAATGATACTAAGGGTTCAAGTTGCGCCACCTCTACATATGCACGAATCAATCCAGTTTTTTATTTCCAATATCGTTTGTGGTTTTGGAATATGGGCAAATGTCCTGAGAAATATAGTTTTCATTTTCATTTTTTTGGGCCACCCAAGTCTACACTCAGTCCCAACCTAAAAGTTGGGAAAGAAATTTTTTGCTCATTTATAAACAATACATTTTCCTTTATCGTCGGTGCATAAAGCTCGTACTGTGTGACATTTATCGAGTTAGTAATTTAAATAAACAGTCAAGTATTATTGTACAGTTTAATGTAATTTATTATCTGATGTTGTATTTGATATGGTCTATTATACTGACAGTTAATTCATACATATCAAGCTAACATTAATTTATAGGCAATTGTAATATTATTCACTGTGAACATTTATTTATTATTAAGTAAAATGAAAACCAGTTGAAAGTATTCATTTCTTCAGTTGGTACGTCTGATACCTGGTGACCCCAAATAGTTAACTATTTAATTATCTTTAATCTATAAATTGATGCCTATATATATATATATATATATATATATATATATATATATATATTATATATATATATATATAATGTAAAGAACGACGCTTGTGTAGAAGAACGTTCCGCACAAGATGAGGAGGGAGAACGAACAAATGAAAAATGAGGTTCTGCCTCCTCATCTTGTGCGGAACGTTCTTCTACACAAGCGTCGTTCTTTACATTAATTATACTGTGTGTTGTTTGCAGTTAAAATGTGTATATATATATATATATATATATATATATATATATATATATATATATATATATATATATATATACACCTTTCAAATGTTCCGTGCGATAATTCCTCATTTCACGAAGGTCAAGCTTGTCGCCCTTTCTCTCCATATATATATATATCCAAACTATTCATCAGTCCTGCTCTATGTTATTTAAACTATGGGTTTCATAGTGTGAAAGCGTTTGACTACGTAAATTAAATCTGTATTCGCTGGAAAGGAAAAGAGAGATACACACCATAATTTACATATCGAAAATGATCGAAAAATTGGTAGCTAACCTCAAACTAAATCCAATTGGTATCCAAACAACGATGAAAAATAGGAAAGGTGCTGTATAATGTGTAGTGTTCCCAAACTAAAGGCCCGACAAAGGACACCCTCAACAATGAAGGAAAATAGCTTGGTTGTCAGGTGGCCAAGACTTTTTAACCAGTTTCCAAAGGATCTCAGGAATGTCACAGGGGTCGAAATTGAAATATCAAAAAGAAAACTAGATGCCCGGCTCAGGACGGTACCAGATGAGCTGAATGTGCCTGGCTATGTGCGATGGAGATCACAAGGAAGCAACTCGCTCCTCCATCCGACCACCTGGCTACCAGCTTGACCTTTGTGTGAAGAGAGACCGACGCACGGAACTTTTACCAGGTTACTGTATATATATATATATATATATATATATTATATATATATATATATATATATATATATATATATATATTATTATATATATATATATATACAGTATATCAGGGATGGAACTTGAAATGTTTTTGAATACAGTTTTCATTATGAATATTTTCAAATATTTTTATATTTAAAAGAACACTGTTAATATTTAGTTATATGTGATACTCAAAAACTCATTCCTCCCACATCCAAATACCTATATTTTTTAATTAATAATAAATAATTAGACAATGATAAGCAAAAAAAAAGAAAGAAAACGACCTCATTTAATTTCTTTATTAAAAGAAATAAAGAAAGAGTTTGTCAAATTTTATTAACCTTTCTACTAATATATTTTCCAGTCTCCGGTGACGGTTTATTTCTTAACGAATTTAATATGAATTTCATCGTCGAAAACAAACGTTCAACGTTAATTTGTGTTGTTAAAGTGCCATACAAAATAGGGAACGAAAGATTAAGCAAAGGATAAAATTTTGGTAAACACATTCACATCGTCAGGTCGTGAGAAAATTCCACTGAAAAACATGTGCTTTTTAAATTTTACCAACACACAAGATTTTTGCATTGTTTTTTATTTGGATTTGGACTTTGTACTTCTATCTCTGATATATATATATATATATATATATATATATATATATATATATATATATATATATATATATATATATATGGAGGGTTGACAAAAGTAAACAGACACCACGATAATTGTTCTCAAGAACAAGTGGCAAACCACTCCACAACGTGTGTCAGCTTTGCATAATACAAAGGGGAAAGCCTTTCTAAATATATTGATTCAACAAATCTGTTGTTATTTATTAACTCTCATTATCAAATGAAAAACTATGGAAAAAACTGACGGTGTCTATTTAGTTTCGTTAACGTTTTATTTGATTAGGTATATGCGGACAAAGTTGAATAACGCAAACTACACTTGGATAATGTAGGGGAACGTAAACTACACTAGGCACCACAGGGGGACATAAACTACACTTGCTCCAAAAACAGTTACAGTTTCATTTTGCATGAAAATATTTAAAAACTGTCTCGTTCTAAGAAATTTTCTCTATAAAGACAATTATTTTTTTGAGCTCTGTTGATTTTCATATCGTGGCGGAAAAAAACAACTCATCGAACGGCTGTTTAAATAGGCCGGTGTTCGGTGTATCCCATATACTACAGTAGGTCTGTGATACGCACAATCAAAGTTGATTTCATTAAAAACCGAAGTCCTATTTATAGTATAACACGCATACTCTTGTTATGACTCAAAGTTTACATATGAGCCGAATATAATTCACTCTCATTCCTTGTATTAAATGAAACAAAAGTTAATATTCAATAAATAATAATAATTTATTCGCTCGTTCTAAATAAAATCTTGGGAAGTTCTTAAGTTCTTAAAAGGAAACCTGTGGTGTATCAAATGCAAGCTCTGACTGGTGAAAAATCTTAAACTTTAGATTGTTTAATTGGTTGTTATATGAGGCGCTCGGGCAAATAGAGGCGAATTAACCATTTTGGGATTTTGGTTGATTCGCCTCTATTCGCCAAAACGCCTCATATATTTAATTACTTAAAGAGAACTGCAACTGAAACCCATGTATTTAATTATGAATAGATGATATACTTTCACTAATTATTTGCATATCAAGCATATTCCCATTTTCAAAACTTCCAGTTTATTGTCACCATATAAACACTAGGCCTCACGTTTCAGAAAAAGCTTTATACATATTATTTTTATTGGGTATAAAGCCTACACTATAAAATTAATATATTAATGTTCTTTTATTCACTATACACGTTTCTATAACTTCATGCTATCTTTCTACCATTTGAATAAACTTTAAAAGATTGAGTTAATAAAACACACACACACACAGACACACACACACACATATACAAGTATCTGAATAAACAATATTTCAAAATGGATTATTCAAAATCTTCACAAGAAATAACAGCAAACAATAATTAATAATTCAAAGATGATTATTCACTTTTCCCTACGTCTGAATAAATAAAATAATATAAAATAATAAAATTTATAAAAATAAATATATATAAACGGATGGAAATATGTTACTTAAGTTACATAAGTTATATTGAAAAGTTATATTGTTCTCGTTTCCTCTAATCCGTAAGTTATTGCAATCATAAAAAGCCCAATGTAACAAACCCTGGCCATGGGCGCCCGCAGGATTTTTTCCAAGGGGGGGCAAAATTTAATGTATTAATAGGTAGGGACCGGAGCAAGCAAAAAACTTTTGACCCCTTAGGAACCAGCAGGTTAATTCTAAGCAAGTTTAGTGTTGCATTTTCTGTAATGGAAAATGCAAATATATATTGTATATACAGGTTGTCCCGTAAGTCTGGACCCATAGGGATTTATAATATATTTTTTTATTATGTTATTATTATTATTTTATTATTATTATTTTTTTATTATTTTTTATTATGATTTTTATTTGTGGGGCCACTTGAAAGCCAAAGTGTACGAGGTCAAACTTCAGAACATTTTCCACCTTAAAGCACGCATTGTGGAGGCGTGTCAAGAAATTTCTGCAACTGTGATTCAGAAAGTGCTGTCGCAGTGGAGATTGCGTCTTCAACTATGTGTGCGACACAACGGCGGACACTTTGAACAGATTATGTAATCAATTTTTGGACTATTTTGTAATTTTATTATTTTTCCCTATGGGTCCAGACTTACGGGACACCCTGTACATACAATGCACATGATAACAATCATTTATTTTATTTATAACAGAAACATGATAGAATGAAGAAAAAAGCACACTGAAGTAAATGTTGTACCTAATTTGAAAACGGTGTTTCGAGCATCACCAGGGGCATTTCCAGGGGGGGGCAAGCGCCCCCCCTTGCCCCTACCTGCGGGCGCCCATGACCCTGGCCCTAATCCGAAATCATTAGCCATTCCAAACGCGGGTCTACTCACTCCGACGTCTTAATTCACTGTTAAATGAAATTTGTAATTTGTAAAGCTCTCATAAGAGGGCGCTGCGAATCAATTTTTGTATGAACATTTGTGAATGAAATGAACTTTTATCATATAACTTGGTAATTATATTAGAGGAGCAAGCGCAGTTTACGTCCCCCTGTGGTGCCTAGTGTAGTTTACGTTCCCCTACATTATCCTAGTGTAGTTAGGTCAACTGTACGCCCTTGACGATTGGTTAGGTTAGGTCGCTATATTTTCGCTGTTAACCTTATAAAGCTAACTAAAGAAGGCTGGGGGCAGGGCCGTTTCCTGGCATAAGCAGACTAAGCGGCCGCTTAGGGCCCCGCTGCTACTAGGGGGGCCACTAGGCAGGCTCCCAGGTTATAGCTCAGTGGGCAAGAATAGGAATATAGCTGAAGTTATTATTAATATTATTGTATTATCCTTATTATTATTATTATTATTATTATTATTGTTATATTAATTAAAGTTTTTGTATGTGACAAATGTGATAAAACGGAGACAAACGAAACGTTTTGGTCGTTATGTGTAACTAACTATTGTGAGATCTTATTTCTATATTATTTAACTTTATTCTTACTATCTGCTTATACTTTCCTAAATGCTTAATTTTTCTAGTATGGTAAAACATTATTATTATTATTATTATTATTATTATTATCATTATTATCATGATTATTATTATTTAGCAGATTAGTTTAGCAAACTTCTGCAGTCTCCTACAATGCAGTTTGATGTGGCAGTCAACTTCCTCACAAAAACAAAAGACTCACTCACCAGCTACAGAAACACAGGTTTTGTTGCAGCACAAGTCGTAGCTCGGGACATATGTGAGGAAATGAATGTGGAGGCTGTGCTAAAAGAGAAGAGGCTCAGATCCACAAAAAAGCACTTTGCTTACGAAGCTCCTGACGAGCCATTTACAGAAGCCTTAAAGAGGCTGGAAGTCAAATTGTGGTGGTGGATTGTGCCATCGGGTCAATAAATGAGAGATTCAAAACATTAGATGATGTGAGGGACATATTTGGGGTTCTCCTAAACTTCACCACAATGAACAAGGAAGATTTGTCCTGCAAGTGTGAAAAGCTCTCTAAGATACTGAGCTCTGGAGCTGACTCTGACATTGATGGAAGAGAACTGGCCCTCGAAATTAAGAACTTGCCGGCTTTACCTTCACACAACATGACTGCATTGGAGCTTCTCTCCTTCATTCATCAGAAGCAACTGGAGGAACTATACCCCAATCTCTGGGTTGCACTAAGAATTGTCTGCACTCTACCTGTGACAATAGCGTCAGCCGAGAGGAGCTTCTCTAAGATGAAGCTAATCAAGAACTACCTCAGATCATCAATGGGGCAGGATCGCCTCAGTGGCCTTGGCATCATAAGCATCAACCAGGACGTTGGCAGGGAGATTTCATATGATGATGTTATTGATGATTTCGGCCAGAAAAAATCTAGGAGGCAAAAATTTTGAAGATACAAACTGTTCTGTATAACTGTTAGCTATTACACGATTGTATCGTAGAGTTAATAATTGTTTGGTAGTTGATAATTGCATTATTTTTTTATACATAGTTCTGTGTCATTTATTCTAAATAATGTATAAGCTAATTTTCAGGAATTTCATGAAGAGTATTTTTTCTGTTTGTCTTCTGAAAGTACATATTTGTTGGTTTGGACATAAATGTTTCATTAAAATTGTTTCATAATTGTTTTTTATTAACAGCCATTTTTTGTATGTGTGCGCTGAGGTGATGTAGTAAGGCGTGAGTTGGTGGATGGAGGGGTGGGGCCTCAAATGGGTATACTGCTTAGGGCCCCATAATGGCTAGAAACGGCCGTGGCTGGGGGCCTGATCTTCAAATGGTCCTTTTCGTTAGTTTTAACGTTTTATTTGATGGATTAATTTAAAAAATGTCTCCAAAAGATCCTAGTGTAGTTTGTGTCCCCTTTTGCATCATGGGGACGTAAACTACACTTGCTCCATATTACATATTGATATGATGGATAAAAAAAGGTAGAGTTGCCAGTTAGTGAAAATAATATAAAATAAAAAAGTGAAGGTATACAGAGAGTAACATAATAACACATGCTCTCAAACACACACTTCTCTCCCTATTCCTCACTACATATACTGTACATGCGGGAAAAAGTTTGGTTTTCTCAACGGGCAGTGTGTATTCTGTGAAGTCAAAGAAAAAATGCATGCCTTCATAAAGAATACATTCAATTTAATCTCTGTTTATTGTTTGTAACAAAATGGCGTCTTAGCCGGGATTAGTCAGGTTTAAAAACATGCACTAAGTGGCTTTAAAAGATTTGAACAAACATTTAACCATAATCTTGAAACTGTGATTAATACCACTAGCAACTTAAATTTTACACCATATGCAAGCTAATTGCGTTTCTTTTTTTGACCAGTATATGTACACAATGACGTAAATTGTTCTCGTATTCTCGAAATCGAATCCTCCGAATTCGATACCCGCTGGCTACGGCTAACATGCCAATCTCAAACTAAATACATCTGCGCTGTTTACTTATCTCCTAATTCAACTGACTATCCAAAACTCTTTGACTACCTCACTTCCAAAATGGAATACATTCTATCCCGCTCTCCCTTTGCCGAAATCTCCATTTTAAGAGATATGAATGTTCACCACTATCTTTGGCTTTTCTCCCATTTCACAAACATCTCTGGTGAAGGAGCTTCTAACTTCTCTATCCTAAATGACCTAGAACATATTGTACAGCTCCCTACTCATATCCCCGATCGCCTTGGAGATAGGCCCAACATTCTGGACTTATTTCTTACCTCTCATCCTTCTTCTTACTCTGTCAAACTTTTTCTCCGTTGGGCTCCTCCGACCACAATCTTATATCTGTTTCCTCTCCTATCGCTCCAGTTCGGCCTTTGATCCTCCCAAGAGGAGGCACCTTGACACTTTGGCGCCGCTGATTGGGAGGCCCTAAGGCAGTACTCTGATTTCCCATGGCGTTATTACTGCTTCCATGGCCGGGGCCCCTCTGATACTGAACGCATCACGGAGGTGATTCTCTCGGGCATGGAAGCGTACATTCCATATTCTATTCCTACTACTAATGCCAAAAAACCTTGGTTTAACTTTACTTCTTCTAATGCTATCCGCAACAGAGAGGAATCTTTTAGAAGATACCATCCCCACCTAACTTTTAACTTTCACTCAGCTTATATTTCTGCCCAGAATCGTGCAAAACCTGTTTTTCGACTCGCCAAAATTTCTTTCATCCGACAAAAGTGTGAAAACCTATCCATTCTAATTCTTCTCGCTCTTTCTGGCATCTAGCTAAGAACATCTCCAACAACCTTACTTCCTCTTCTTTTCCTCCTCTTTTCCATTCCGACGGCTTAGTTGCCGTTTCTTCCCTGACAAAGCTGAACTCTTCATTCAAACTTTCGCCTCCAACTCAACCATGGACGATTCCGGTGCTGTTCCTCCATCCCCTCCTTCCTCTGACTTTATTATGTCTGAAATTAGAATCTCTTCCAAAAATGTTCTTTCTGCCCTATCTGGACTCAACTCTAAGAAGGCGTACGGTCATGATGGTGTTCTGTTGTTCTTAAGAACTGTGCTACTGTGCTGACACCCTGCCTAGCAAACTCTGACTCCTGGTCATCCTCCTTTCGGGATTTCGATGAAACTTTTTCTATTGCGTTAAACATATCAAACGTTCTTGATAGAGTCTGGCACAAATTTTTAATTCCCAAACTGCTCTCCTTCACTTTGTATCCTTCTCTCTGAGCCTTCTTCTCTGACTTCCTTTCTGGCCGATCTATGGCAGTGGTTGTAGCTGGCCACTGTTCTTCTCTTACAGCTATTAATATTGGTGTTCCACAGGGCTCTGTCCTCTCACCCAACTTTTCCTTTATATATTAATGATCTTTTTAAGTCACTTGCTGTCCTATTCACTCCCATACCATAATTCCACTCTCCACTTCTCCACCCCTTTCCCAAAGCGTCCTCTCAACATTCACTACATGATTCGCGTAGGATGGCTATGGTGCACCTGACCTCTGATCTTTCTGCCATCTCTGACTGGGAAAGGGTAAACCTTGTGGCTTTTAATCCTTCAAAACTCAGTTTCTTCATGTGTCTACTCGTCACATTCTTCCACACGACTATCCCCTTACCTTCAACAACATACAACTCAATCCTTCCTCTTCTCTTAACATTCTTGGCGTTTCCTTTTCTCGTGATCTTTCCTGGAAATATCATGTATACTCTCTTTCCAAAACAGCTTCTAAGAAGTTAGGTGTACTGTAGTACGGCCTCCGCGGTTTCTTCAACCCGCTCAGTTGCTCTCTCTGTACAAGGATCTTGTCCGCCCCTGTATGGAGTATGCTTTTCATGTATGGGGGTGGCTCAACTTACAGAGTCGTACTTGACTGGGTGGAATCAAAGGCTTTTCATCTCATCAATTCTCCGCCGCTTACTGTCTTCAATCCCTCTCTCTTCGCCGCAATGTTGTTTCACTCTCTTTGCTATCGCTATTATGACGGACATTGCTCTTCTGAACCCTCTAACTGTATGCATCCTCCTTGGGTTTAAAAACATGCACTAAGTGGCTTTAAAAGATTTGAACAAACATTTCCCATAATCTTGAAACTGTGATTAATACCACTAGCAACTTAAATTTTACACCATATGCAAGCTAATTGCGTTTCTTTTTTTGACCAGTATATGTACACAATGACGTAAATTGTTCTCGTATTCTCGAAATCGAATCCTCCGAATTCGATACCCGCTGGCTACGGCTAACATGCCAATCTCAAACTAAATACATCTGCGCTGTTTACTTATCTCCTAATTCAACTGACTATCCAAAACTCTTTGACTACCTCACTTCCAAAATGGAATACATTCTATCCCGCTCTCCCTTTGCCGAAATCTCCATTTTAAGAGTATGAATGTTCACCACTATCTTTGGCTTTTCTCCCATTTCACAAACATCTCTGGTGAAGGAGCTTCTAACTTCTCTATCCTAAATGACCTAGAACATATTGTACAGCTCCCTACTCATATCCCCGATCGCCTTGGAGATAGGCCCAACATTCTGGACTTATTTCTTACCTCTCATCCTTCTTCTTACTCTGTCAAACTTTTTCTCCGTTGGGCTCCTCCGACCACAATCTTATATCTGTTTCCTCTCCTATCGCTCCAGTTCGGCCTTTGATCCTCCCAAGAGGAGGCACCTTGACACTTTGGCGCCGCTGATTGGGAGGCCCTAAGGCAGTACTCTGATTTCCCATGGCGTTATTACTGCTTCCATGGCCGGGCCCCTCTGATACTGAACGCATCACGGAGGATTCTCTCGGGCATGGAAGCGTACATTCCATATTCTATTCCTACTACTAATGCCAAAAAACCTTGGTTTAACTTTACTTCTTCTAATGCTATCCGCAACAGAGAGGAATCTTTTAGAAGATACCATCCCCACCTAACTTTTAACTTTCACTCAGCTTATATTTCTGCCCAGAATCGTGCAAAACCTGTTTTTCGACTCGCCAAAATTTCTTTCATCCGACAAAAGTGTGAAAACCTATCCATTCTAATTCTTCTCGCTCTTTCTGGCATCTAGCTAAGAACATCTCCAACAACCTTACTTCCTCTTCTTTTCCTCCTCTTTTCCATTCCGACGGCTTAGTTGCCGTTTCTTCTCCTGACAAAGCTGAACTCTTCATTCAAACTTTCGCCTCCAACTCAACCATGGACGATTCCGGTGCTGTTCCTCCATCCCCTCCTTCCTCTGACTTTATTATGTCTGAAATTAGAATCTCTTCCAAAAATGTTCTTTCTGCCCTATCTGGACTCAACTCTAAGAAGGCGTACGGTCATGATGGTGTTCTGTTGTTCTTAAGAACTGTGCTACTGTGCTGACACCCTGCCTAGCAAACTCTTTCGTCTTTGTCTTTCATCTGGTACTTTCTTTCCTGCTGGAATTTCGCTCTCATTCAGCCTGTTCCAAAGAAGGGTGACCGGTCTCAACCCTCCAACTATCGTCCAATTGCTGTGATTTCTAGCCTTTAAGTTTTTTAATCTATTCTTAATAGGAACATTCTTAAACACCTCTCTTATCACAATCTTATTTCAGATCGTCAGTATGGGTTTCGCAAGGGACGCTCTAGTGGCGATCTTGCATATCTCTCTGACTCCTGGTCATCCTCCTTTCGGGATTTCGATGAAACTTTTTCTATTGCGTTAAACATATCAAACGTTCTTGATAGAGTCTGGCACAAATTTTTAATTCCCAAACTGCTCTCCTTCACTTTGTATCCTTCTCTCTGAGCCTTCTTCTCTGACTTCCTTTCTGGCCGATCTATGGCAGTGGTTGTAGCTGGCCACTGTTCTTCTCTTACAGCTATTAATATTGGTGTTCCACAGGGCTCTGTCCTCTCACCCAAACTTTTCCTTTTATATATTAATGATCTTTTAAGTCACTTGCTGTCCTATTCACTCCCATACCAATAATTCCACTCTCCACTTCTCCACCCCTTTCCCAAAGCGTCCCTCTCAACATTCACTACATGATTCGCGTAGGATGGCTATGGTGCACCTGACCTCTGATCTTTCTGCCATCTCTGACTGGGAAAGGGTAAACCTTGTGGCTTTTAATCCTTCAAAAACTCAGTTTCTTCATGTGTCTACTCGTCACATTCTTCCACACGACTATCCCCTTACCTTCAACAACATACAACTCAATCCTTCCTCTTCTCTTAACATTCTTGGCGTTTCCTTTTCTCGTGATCTTTCCTGGAAATATCATGTATACTCTCTTTCCAAAACAGCTTCTAAGAAGTTAGGTGTACTGTAGTACGGCCTCCGCGGTTTCTTCAACCCGCTCAGTTGCTCTCTCTGTACAAGGATCTTGTCCGCCCCTGTATGGAGTATGCTTTTCATGTATGGGGGTGGCTCAACTTACAGAGTCGTACTTGACTGGGTGGAATCAAAGGCTTTTCATCTCATCAATTCTCCGCCGCTTACTGTCTTCAATCCCTCTCTCTTCGCCGCAATGTTGTTTCACTCTCTTTGCTATCGCTATTATGACGGACATTGCTCTTCTGAACCCTCTAACTGTATGCATCCTCCTTTAAGGAGAGCACGCAGCACCAGACTTTCGACACTTTTTCATTCCTTTTCTGTTCAACTCTCTAACGCAAGGGTTAATCGTTATTTTCAATTTTTCATCTACTCAGTTTGTCAACTATGGAACAAACTTTCTCAATCTATATTTTCCCCTATCTATGACCTTCAATCTTTCAAACGCAGAGTATCCACGCTTCTTCAAAACCCTGGACTTTGACTTTGGCTCTCTTCTTCTTCTACGGGGGGGGGGGGTTTTGTGGGCATTCGCCCTTGCCCCCTTCTTCCTGGATAAAAAATGTGTGTATATATACATATGATCGTGCGATAGTGAATGCATTCCCTAGTATATGTAGCGTAGTAGAAAAGACAATATAAAACAACAGGAACAGCAACAACAACAACAATAATAATATCAATATTACACTAGGAAGCATACATGCACACACACACACACACACACACACACACACACACACACATATATATATATATATATATATATATACCTTACCTTACAACCTTACAAAGGTTCCGCGTGATGATTTCTCATTTCGCGAAGGTCAAGCTTGTCGCCCCTCCTCTCGAGTTGGCCTGATGAAGTAGTGAGTTGGATTCTTGCGCTCTCCACCTCACATAGCCAGGTACGCCCGGCTCATAGGGGATTGTTCTGAGCCAGGCGTCTAGTCTTCTTTTGAAGATTTCCACTGCAACTCCCTTCGTGTTTCTTAGGTCTTTGGGCAACTGATTAAACAGTTTTGGTCCTCTCACTACAAAACTATTTTCTTTCAGGGTTAAGGATGTTCCCTGTCTCGCCTTCAATTTGGGAATACGACACAGTCTACCGCTTCTACTTCCATCGTTGTTTGGGGAGTTATGGGATTCAGAGTAAGATTAGGGACTAGTTTCTCCATTATTTTCCAAGTGTAAATAATGGTGTATCTCTCTCTTCTCCTTTCCAGTGAATATAGGTCTAGTTCTCGTAACCTTTCCCAGTAATTTAGTTCTTTGCACCCATTGATCTTGGCTGTGAAGCTTCTTTGGATCCCCTCCAGCTGTCTAATGTAATGTCTTCTTTTTTATATGGGGAAGTTAGGACCGAGCAGTATTCTAATTTGGGTATTATCAGGGTTTTCAGTAGAGGAATCATTACATTCCTATCCCTTCGTTTAAAAGTTCTCAATATCTGACCCGTTATTCTCTTTGCTCTGTTTACTGCTATCTTATTTTGTGTTTCAAATTTCGCATCATCTGTCATTACAACCCCTAAATCTTTTGCTCTGGAATTTCTCTGAATATATATATATATGTGTTAGTCAAAGTGTGTAACCAGCCATTTCGCGTAATGGCTGAAACTTTTAGTCATTTCGCGAAAAGGCTGTTTCACTTGGTCATTTCGCGAAATGACTAAAATCTTCAGCCATTACGCGAAATGGCTGAAATTCCACCTTGCTCATTTCATGAAATGGCTAAAATGACTTTTGTCATGAATTCATAGAAATAACAAACATCACAATAAAATTGGAAACCTTTATTTAACTAACTAAATCTGCTAAAACATATATACATCCACAGGTCTGTTCAGATAAGTGAGAAACACTCTTCAAATACACATTTGAATTTGAATTTTCAATTTAGAGGTTTTCAAATACTAACCGGGCCTTCAATGTTATTCCGATGTCCACCATTGAAGGCCCGGTTAGGTCAACTGTATGCCCTTGACAATTGGTTAGGTTAAGTCGTGTTATTTTCGTTAAAACTAACGAAAATAACACAACTTACAAGATCATTTGCCCGGTTAGGTCAACTGTATGCCCGGTTGGGTCAATTGTATGCCCTTGACAATTGGTTAGGTTAAGTCGTGCTATTTTCGTTAAAACTAACGAAAATAACACAACTTACCCTAACCAACTGTCAAGGGCATACAGTTGACCTAACCGGGCATACAGTTGACCTAACCGGTCAAATGATCTTGTACGAAATGACCAAGGTGGAATTTCAGCCATTTCGCGTAATGGCTGAAGATTTTAGTCATTTCGCGAAATGACCAAGTGAAACAGCCATTTCGCGAAATGACCAAGTGAAACAGCCATTTCGCGAAATGACTAAAAGTTTCAGCCATTACGCGAAATGCCTGGTTACACACTTTGACTGTAACATATATACATGCACATACACATATACGGGTACATGCGTCGTTTTCCATAAATATGCACCCGCATACATATATACACATTTTCATTATACATTCGGCCAAATGGGACAGTAATGCCTTTATACATTTACAAAGCAAAGCATTGTCATTAGCAATCAAATTTTATGCTTTATTGGCAGAATAGAGTTGTATGTTAAATCATGATAGATAATGCAGAGTATCGAAGTTATGTACACTAGCTTTAAAGATATAGAGACAAAGGGAGAAAAGAACATGGAGTTAGGATAGTGAGTTAGGATAGTGAGTTAGGATATACAATTAGGATATACAGTTGGGATATACAGTTGGGATATTCAGATAGGATATTCAGTTAGGATATGAGTTAGGATATCCACCTAAGATTACACATAATTACATATTGGTATTCAACTAAGATTGTAACCGTATTTATTTGGATATTAGAGCCTTAAATATAATTAATGAAAATGAAAAGGTTTATTGGCAGACTATGTCCTTATGGAAAATATTATTAATGCAATGACAGTTCACATACTAAGGATAGAAATATATACAGTTGATTAGAAATAATACAGTAATGTCAGAGTTAATAGTCTAGTCAATATAGTATGTGGTTCGTGGTGGAACAAATTGCAAAAGAAATAATTTTTGTGGTAACTTATTCTAGAATTCACACCGAAAAACATATAAAAAATGGAAATGCATGTAGGGGGTGTAATATTTTCATTTTCAAATTTTAACTCTTTCATTTTTTATTTTTAAGGGTCGGACCTAAATTTCGGATCTTTTATTATTATTAGTTCAGTCATGCCCATTTTTGGATATGTTATGCAGTTTGGCACGCTGAGTTTTCTTTTGTTTTTGAAATTGTCAAAATATTAATTTTAAGGTTATTATCAATTTTTTCAGATTTGATGAATATGGAGTGTGTGATCTGCAAGGAGCCTTTAGCGAAAGGTCAATCAACTGTGGTACTTGGAGAAAAGGGAAGCATTGGAATCAACAGCGCAAGTCAATTACGAAAAGACAACATCCAAACATTTGCAGGACAATCAGTGCATAAAAAATGTAGACATGACTACTGCAACAAAAATAGTATCAGTCGTGACTTGAAAAAGAAAAACACAGAACCATGTTCAACCAGTCGTAATCTGCGTTCTCATGGACCTGATTTCAATTTCAATGAACATTGCATATTTTGCGGTCAGCCTGCAAAAGTATCAGGGAAAAAGAGAGGCTGTGACGTCTTTCCTGTAAGAACAACTGATTTTCAATCAACCATTGAACGCATATGCGAAGAGCGCAGTGACGATTGGGCTCACAAAGTTAAAAGTCGGATCGAGTTTGCACAAGATTTGGTTGCCGCAGATGTTATTTACCATCAAGTATGCAATATTAACTTCAGAACAGGAAAACAAGTTCCCCTAACCTACCAGACCTGAAGCCATGCTAAAAAATCTAAATGCGGTCGACCCATTGACACTTGTAGAGAAGAAGCATTCAAGAAAGTGGCGGACTATTTGACAGAAAATGATGATGAACAGGTAACCATTAGATCTTGTGCAGAAGATGAGAGAATACTGCGGTGATGACGCCTACAGTGTCAAATACATGAAGACTAAGATCGAAGAACACTTCGGCAACAACATCGTCATTACTAGCATAAATGGGAAGGTCAATGTGGCAACTTTCAGGAGCACAGCATCAACTATCCTGAACACTTTTTACGAGGCACCTAAGCTGACAGACTCTGACGCGGAAAAAAATGAGGATTGTGAAGCCAGCGGCAGCTCTCATAAAAAATGGTATTAAGTGTATGAACATTTCAAAAGAAATGTACCCCACTTTTGACAAAATTTCGTCTTTGAAAAAGAACATCCTGTTCTTACCAGAGACATTACAACTCCTTTTAAGAACATTAATTAGTGAAAAGAAGCCAGACGTAAAGAGTGCATCAGTGGGCCAGGCCATAGTTCAAGCTACTCGACCTAGAGTCCTCATCGCACCATTTCAGATCGGTTTGGCCGTTCAGCTGCATCACCATTTTGGCTCGAAATTCCTGATTGATTCGATTCATTAAGCAAACATGGATTCTGTTCATCTTACTCAGACGTGAAGAGGTTTGAATTCAGTGCAGCAAGATCACAAAGTACAACCATTCCAGGTATCACACCTAATCACTTTGTGCAGTTCGTGACAGACAACGTTGACCACAACATAAGAACACTGGATGGATTCAACACATTCCATGGAATGGGAATCATAGCAGCAGTGACGCCTGGAACAAAACAAAAAACACCAGTGCCAAGATGTTCTCTGACAGAAGATGTATCGACACTCGGGAAGATTAATTTTAACTTTTTCAAAACACAATCCAAAAGTGACACATCGCTGGTCTATGAAAAACTGCCGATTCTCTGCTATGATGACCCGACATGGAAACTAGATCTTCTCTGGAAAATTGCATGGCCAATGCGTTCGCCTAAGCCTGGTTGGTCAGGAATGATGCAGGCTGTCAGTCAAGGAAGTCACCCAGGACAATCATCTATTACATATCTACCAATAATAGACATGAATGCTAGTGACATAAGTTGTGTCTACTCAACAATACGATTTGTGTGTGCAGCGGCCAAACGCCACCGTCTAACACCTATCCTCACCTTTGATCAGCCTTTATGGTGGAAAGCTATGACCATTATGGCAAGTGAACCATCTGACAGTGAGTTGCACTCGATTGTGCTTCGCTTAGGTGCTTTCCACACCGAAATGAGCTTCCTAGATTGCATAGGCCATCTGATGTTAGGGTCAGGCCTTCAAGAGCTGCTGGAGCATGTCTATGCTTCAAACACAGTGGGACACATGATCAGTGGCAAAGCTGTGGCGAGAGCAATAAGAGGCCATTTCCTTGTCGATAGTGCTCTGAATGCGATGATTGCAGCAAAAGCATTCAATTTCCCCCTTTTGGTATCCAACATGACTGAAAGTACTCAAGTCGGAAATACGCCAGTAACTACCAATCTAGCTGAAGATCGGTTGGCAGCTGAGAAAATCCTGGAGAGAGACGGAATACACTTGCTATGACAGACCTCTCAATCTCAGAGTTGAATCCAGAATATGTTCCAGTTTCAGCAGAAGACATCAACGAGGACTTTATCACAGCAGTCCAGCTATATGACAAACTTATGGCTGGTGAACTTTTAGTAGATGCGGTCTGTTCAGAAGTATCCCTTGACAAGGTCCGACAAAAACTGGATCATGAAAAAGCTGCAATATTTGATCATCGTACTGGACGTCTCTGGTTGCAGTACATGGAGATGATTGATCTTCTTCGCCAATTCATAAAGTCAGAAAGAACGGGATACTGGAAAGGTCATCTCCAGTCTCTTCATGAAATGCTACCGTATTTTGCAGCTGCTGGCCACAATTTGTATGCAAAATCTGTACACATTTACCTACAGAAGATGCTCCAACTAGAAAGCCAGCATCCAGATGTGTTTGCATTCTTCCAAACTGGACACCATGTTATTCGACGGAGTGACCGATATTGGGCTGGGTTACCATCAAATGTGGTTATTGAACAGGGACTAATGAGAACCATGAAAACGACAGGAGGACTGACACATGGTCGGGGAATGGTGGATTCTGTACGCACACAATGGCTCCTGTATTTGCTAGCATGTGCTGATTTGAATAGTGCCATGCAGGAGGTTACGAATACAGAATATGTGACAAGCGAGCAACACAAAGATATGACTAAAGCAAGGCAGGCAAGATACAGCAAGGATACAACTTGTCTCCTTCAGTTTCTTCTGGATAGGAATCCATTCTCTGCAGATGCGAATCTCCGCAACATCGCCACTGGTGTCACAGCTGCTGACAAAACTGTAAACGCGGACACAGCAAAAGAAATCGGTTGTAAAATCCTCGATTCAGTGGTGGGGAACGAAGTTGTGAACTATACGTTCAAGAGAAAGGAACAAGTTGTCACAATGGACAATAAGGTTTCTGTTAAAATCGATGGTGAACCCATCCATGTGGATCCACAGTTACTTTTCCAGCGATTGGTAACAGCTGCTACTGAAGTCACCGACAATATAGCAGATATATTCAAATATGAGCTGTGCAGCCAACTTTCATCTTTATATGAGTCATCCGGACTTCTTCGTCAGGCAAAGAAATCAGCACTAGCTGACTAGCTGACGCAATTTGGACTGCAGGAAGAAGTGCTGACATGCCTCCGCCATCGGGTGGAGAAATGAAGTACGTCCCTGACGGTGGCTCACTACTCCAACGACTGTCATGGCCACGTGATGCTACATTTGACTCTGTCTGCAAGATGTACGTTGACTATGTTACAAGAACATACAAGTCTCCCATCATAGTTTTTGATGGATATGGAGTAGGTCCATCTACGAAGGATATAACACATCTTCGTCGATCAGGAGGTACTACCGGTATCCAAGTCAACTTTGTCGGAGGGGATGCCCATCAAAATGAAGAAGGAACACTTTTTGGCCAACATCACAAACAAACAAAGGTTCATTATTATGCTCAGTGAGAAGCTGCAAGAAAAAGGGTGCAAGACTGTTCATGCAGAGAGTGATGCCGATTTGTTAATTGTCCAAACAACAGTAGAATCTGCTTCCACCTGTGCCACAACTGTCATCGGAGAGGACACGGACCTCTTGATATTGCTCTGCTTCCATGCTGACTCATCTCTTTGACTTTTCCTTAGGTCAGAGAAAAAACTCCAACAAGACTCAGAAAATGTGAACATTCATTGGCTGCAGAGTGCTTTGGGTCCAGACATGCAACTTGCTTCCATTTGTGCATGCAGTCAGTGGCTGTGACACAACGTCAGGCTTGTTTGGCATTGGAAAAAGGGTTGCTTTGAAGAAGCTGAAGAGTAATACTCATTTCAAGGAGCAGGCAGAAGTATTCTGCCGAGTAGCATCCACAGATGAAGTCACCTCAGCTGGAGAAGAGGTGCTTGTCTGCCTGTACAATGGTACTCCAGGTGAAGGACTGGATGCACTGCGCTACCGACGATTTCGAGAGAAAGTTTCTGCAAGTATCTTTTCTGTACAGGTTCACACTCTGCCAGCAGCAGCAGCACAATATCACAGCGCCCGTGTGTATTTGCAGGTTCAGCAATGGATGGGCAAGCTTTTGGATCCAGAAGATTATGGATGGGTATTGGTTCATGGTCGACTTGAACCACAAACAACAGATTTACCACCAGCTCCAGATCCTCTACTGAAGGTCATCAGATGCACCTGCAAGACGGACTGTAATACAAACTGGTGCAACTGCCAAAGACATGGTCTGGAATGCTCAATAGCATGTCATGAGTGCAAGGGAGCTAGTTGTGCAAGCAAACTCACCCTCACCTTCTATGGAGAACATGGATGAGGAACTGTGAAATGTCATAATATATGTACTGCAAATGACTGTAATATATATATATATATATATACAGTGGCGGCTCGTGACTAAAAATTCTAGGGGTGCTGTCTCTAAGAATGGGTTGAAATAATTACTGAAATAAAAGGATGAGCATTGAGCAATGAATACAAGTTTCAAAAGTTATTGAAAAAGTTATTCAGTGAGCTCATCCTTGATTATTTCAATTGTAAATAAAAAATTTAGGGGTACTGCAGTTCCGCAGTGCCTACCGACGAGCCGCCACTATATATATATATATATATTCATCATAAATATTTTTCACGTGTTACCTTCGTGAAATAATTTTCATATATATATATATATATATATATATATATATATATATATATATATATATATATATATGATACACACAGACCGTGCATGGAACAAGGAACTCTTCTAGGATCATTAAATCCACTATAGTCCGAATAAGTAATAGTAAATGACAAATACCATAGTTTTTCTTTTTCATGATGCTAGCCCGACGTGGGCAACGGGTCACTCGCAAAGAGGTCCCAAAAATATAGCTTCCCTCACCGGCTATCTGCAAAGCAGATAGGATCCAGGTGTGCATATATATATATATATATATATTATATATATATATATATATATATATAATATATATATAATATTTTTCGGATCTTTTCCGTTTGACTGCCGTCATTGAAACATAAGAGGTGAGTGCCCCCAGCCTTCTTTACTTAGCCTTATAAGGCTAACTAACAAAAATATCACGACCTAACCTAACCAATCGTTAGGTCAACTGTACGACCTTGACGAGTGGTTAGGTTAGGTCGTGATATTTTTGTTAGTTAGCCTTATAAAGCTAACTAAAGAAGGCTGGAGTTTAATTATGTTTCAATGGCGGCAGTCAAACGGAAAAGATCCTATTTTTCTTATAGTTCACTAATTTTTATAACTGTATCTGCATAATTAAGCATATCAGTCGTTCTGTAACAAAGTGCTGTATTCATTCGTACTTCCGGGCGAGGGTGTAAATGTGTGCAGTCTACCTGTAGTGAAAGTTGATTTTACTCATGTTCTACCAAATCCTTTTCTCTCCATTTTGGATATAATGTTCTTGACGTATTCATCAATGTAACAGAGTGAAAATATAATCTTTTGCAATTAGTTCTAGGTTGACTCTTTTTTCCTGCTAAATTGACTGGACTATAAGTGGAGCTACAGACAAACGTTTTCGTATCAAGAATTCCATAGCTTAGAGCAGGGATTCCCAAAGTGGTCTGTACAGACCGACAGGGGTCTGTAGGAAGCTTCCAGGGGGTCTCTAAGCTTTTGGAAAAATATTAACATTAATTTAAAAGCTATCTATGTTTATGAAATATACTATAGTTTGTAACTGAATGCATAATTTTTTTTGTAGGGTCCTTGGTAAAAGTTTGGGAACCCCTGGGCCTTAGAGGATAAACGACAGGACTCATGGATAGCTTGGATAATCGGGTTGGTTGATTTTATAATTCTTTGCATTAGACTGTATTGAGCACGTCTTCTTACCTCCGGGAAGCTCTAGGGCATTGCGGGTAGCAAACATTTACGAAGCTGAGCATCTCAGGGGTAATTTATGTAAGAGTCTAAAAGACCTGTTATACAGCAAATTTGGGGTTCTGCCAGAACCTTTTTTATAATTCACGCAGCGTTGCTGTCCGTATATACTGTATTACTGCAGAAAGTACGAAAGAGAGTGTCTTTAGCTTCACTTATATAGAACCGAAAGTTCTTTATAGTCATATTCGCTTTAGCACAAAGGCTTCGAGATTGTTTTTTTATATCTGAGTCATCACTCAAGTTGCTGGTGATAGTTTGACCTAAATACTTAAACTCTTGTACTTCCTCAATTACTTCACCTTTCATTTTAAACTTAATATCAGCTAGCTGATTACAGCTTTTAGGATGAAATTGCATAACCTTAGTTTTTGTTATAATGTTATGTTATAATGTTTCAGACCAACAAAGACCCTAGGATCCACTCATGGCTGGTCTACCTAACTGTGTTCGTAATTGTGTATTGTGCATGTCCGCCGTGGTGGCGGAGGGGACCTACAATTTTACGTGGGTTCCGAACCACAAAGCCTTAATTTTACTACCTTAAACTATACCCAATCTATCAACATATGCGTCTAATCGATTTTTAAACATGTTTATAGACGTGCTACTAATTACTTCTACCGGCAAACTATTCCAGCTATTTGCTATTCTATGCGTAAAAAAGTTTTTGGCAACTGCTGTCTCGAACCTTCTACTTGTCAACTTACACCCGTTATTTCTAGTCCCATTATATTGAGATATTTCGAAAAAGCTATCTCTATCTACGTTATCGAACCCATTCATAAATTTAAAAACCTGGATTAGATCACCCCTTAGCCTTCTAGTCTCGAGTGTAGTCAATTTAACTCCTTTAGCCTATCTTCGTACGACTTCGACCTAAGTGACGGAATCATCTTAGTTGCTCGTCTTTGAACTCTTTCGAGTTTGTCTATATCTTTTCGCATATGCGGATTCCAAAATTGGATCGCGTACTCCAAATGGGGTCTAACTAATGATTTATAAAGAGGAACTATAATATCGCGCGATTTGTAATCAAAATTCCGAGCTATAAAACCTAACACTTTGTTCGCTTTATTGACCGCTGCTGTACTTTGTTTCGTACTTTTAAATCACCAGTGACTATAACTCCTAAATTTTTTTCCTGCTCTATGCTTGTTAACTCCTTCCCTGACATACTATACGCGAAATTACCGTTACGCGAACCTATATGTAAAATTTTGCACTTATCGACGTTAAATCTCATTTGCCATGTGACTGACCAATCAACGATTTTATTCAGATCTTCCTGGATTTTACCTCTATCTTCGTCATTAATCGCCCTACCACCCAGCTTCGTGTCATCCGCAAACTTTGAAACTGTACTGACTAGGCCGACATCTAAATCGTTAATATATATAAGAAAAAGCAAGGGGCCCAATACAGAACCCTGAAGAACGCCACTCACTACATTAGCCCAACACAACTCCGCTCCATCAACGACCACCCTCTGTATCCTACCTCGCAACCACTCTTCTATTCAATTTATTACTACACCCCTGATTTCATAAGCCTTAGTTTTTTTAATGAGTCTTTTGTGCGGTGCGGTGTCAAACGCATTTTGAAAATCTAAATACACTACGTCAACCGCCCGATGACTATCGTAAACGTCAACCACACTTTGAAAAAATTCTAAAGGATTAGTTAAGCAAGATTTGTTTCGCTTAAAACCGTGCTGAGTATTTCTAACTAAGTTATGCAATGCTAAGTGTTCGACTATACGATCCCTAATTATTGATTCCAGTAGTTTACCTACAACAGACGTTAAACTGACTGGCCTATAATTTCCCGCCGCACCGTTCTCGCCTTCCTTAAAGATAGGTGTTACGTTTGCTAACTTGAAATTATCTGGTACGCACCCCTCAGAAATACACGCATTAAAATTCTTTGTTAGCGGCACAACAATGCTATCTTTTAATTCTTTTAGTTGTTTGGGATATATGGAATCCGGCCCCGGTGATTTACGCATTTTCATTTTATCAATATAACGCATTACCTCCCCTTCACTAACCACAATATTATCTAAAATATTACCATTATCAAAAGGTATTATGTCTATGACCGTAGGGATATTCGTTACATCTTCTATAGTAAAAACTGACGTAAAAAATTTGTTTAGCAAGGTAGCCATTTCCTTGTTTTCAGAAACTAGATCTCCGTTAACATTTTTCAACGGCCCTAAGACACCTTTTACTGGATTTCTATTGTTGACGTATTGAAAGAATCGCTTGGGGTTTTCTTTACCGTCACGAGCTATGGAGATTTCATTCACGCTTGGACTTTTTTATTACACTTTACGCTTCACGCCTTAGAGATATGTAGTTGTTTCGTAACCGTAACCAAAAATTGTCTTTATCGCACTTATGTAGCCTATAAGCCCTATCTCTACTCTTTATAATGTCTCCTACGGTACACATTCCTCATTTATAGTCCTAAATACTGTTTCAAACGATTCCCACATTAGTTTTGCGTTGGAGATCCCCATTACGTTTTCTCAATTGACGTGTGACAATTTATTTCGAAATTTACAAAAGTCTGCGTGCTGGAAGTTAGGAATTTTAGTCGAGTTAGCTGGTTTCGAGTGACTTACTAAGAGGACAAACTCTACCATATTGTGGTCGCTATTGCTTTGTAGCATTAAAAAGAATATCATGTTTCTGCGAATACACTTCGCAGACTTTTAGTAGCCGATCCAGACCTTTAACAGAGGGACTTATTAACACCATATCATCGGCATAAACTAAGTTATTTATCCTTGTTATCTATACAACATCCCACTGTTGCCTCATTAAATGAAGCAATTAATCTGTCAATGTACACATTAAACAGCATACGAGAGAGCAAAGAGCCTTGTCTCACCCCGCAAGAGGAGCCAAAACATTCGGATAGTACATTGCCCCACCTAACGGTAAACGAGTGGTGGGAATACCAAAATTTCAATAAATTTAATATGTACAGTACATGGGAACGTTCCTGTCTTCTAGTTTTTTAAATAAATATTATGGTTCACTCTATCAAATGTCTTACTTATATCTAGGAAACAGCTATAAATAATTGAATTACTATCAGTGTATTTAGATACTGTTTCTTTAAGTACATACAGTAGATACACAGGTCAGTTGAGTGGAACCTTTTGAAACCAAACTGATTTTATTAAAATATTATTTATCGAAATATTTATTACCTTGCGTATTGAGTATCTTAACAACCATAGATGCCTTCACCTTTGCTCATATTTCGTTTTATTTTACCAATTATTATTATTTTTGCTTTGCTATAGAAAAATATGAAAATAAATATGGAAACAAGAGTTTGTAGTTTAACTTTGTTATTGAAATAAGACTGGGGATACAGAGTTATGGCTTGTATGAATTGATGAATTTGTCTTTCACTTTTCTTTGGAAGATTTTTAGTGCCTTAGATTGTTTTATCTCTTAATCAAGCGAATGCCAAAGGTTTGGACCAGTTGAGGATAAGGATCTAGTCGCACAATCTAGTGCAGAGTTTTTCAAACTTTTTGAAGCCACGGAACCTTTATTTAAAAAAATAAAAAAAATTCACGGAACCTTGACTAACAGGTAAAATTTTAATGTATAAGGTAAATAGCAATAAAACGCAATTTATGCTCACTGCAGTTTATTTATGTAATATATGAAATTTACATATACAGTTATATGAATTTCACAAAAAAAATATACAATTTACAATAAAAAATAATAATTTACTTTTATTGACCTATTTATTTTAAATTCCCCTCCCCACACTACTGTAAGCATAAAAGAAATTATAAGTATAAAAAATATCATGTTTATTGTAAAATTAAAGTTTTCATTGCAAAATAATTAAAAGTGAGGAATTTTACAGTTATTGAGGAGTAATATTAATAGTTAATCAAACAAATAAATGTTCAATGACTTGGATGTGATTGCTTTTCTTTGGATAAAAGTTCAGTATTACATTACTGTGATCATAACTTCCGTGAACTGATAAACCTAAACCTAAAACATAGAAAAACTCACCAAATCAGTCAGACCAGTGCTTGTGGTCATCAGCTGTGTTTTGTTTACAAAATGGGCTCCTGTTTCTTACTGTGGCTGCAAGAGGACAACACCTATTCTGGATATCTCACACTTATTCTGATATCTCATCATTTGAATTAAAATTCTCTCTTTCGCCTACTCTCTCTTTGCCTACGTACATTCATCCATGCCAGTTGATATTATTTTATCTTACCTCTCTCTCCTTCTCAGTCTCTCACGACATGCCCCACGGAACCCCATCAAGTTTTCGCGGAACCCTAGTGTTCCGCGGAACAGAGTTTGAAAACCCCTGATCTAGAGTATAATTCTGTTTTCTGATGTACGTGTCTGATTGTCCTGTGTTAGAGCGGTGTTGTGTTTGGGAAGTTAATATTTTGTTTTGAACGATTTCTGAAGCAGTATTATGAACTAACTCGTGGAATATTTGATCTGCATTTTCATTATACTTCTTGGATTTATAAATTTTCCTAATTAATCTCTCTTGCATTACTACCAATGGCTGTAGCGAAAATTAACGTATGCTTCCGTAAACACTAATGCAGTATTGTATGTGTGGGTACACCATGATGAAGTATATGGATCGAAGGACTTGTTCTAGGGTGTTGCACCAATTTTCCTAATTACACTGGTATGCATATGAAATTTTTTTGTCTGCTGTGAGGGTTTTTTCAACTCATATTATATAATTCGACCATGCTGAATTCGACCATGCTGAATTCGAAAATGACATTGGTTTTCCTCAATCAGGTCAGGTTTTTTCTCTATTGGCCATTTATTATAAGTCCAATTTTATCCCCGAATTTATGATTTTTTTAGCTTAAACACTGTAGATACGAGTAATATTATAAGAACACTCGTGAAAAATGAAAACTTTGTGTGAATAAATACTTTTATTCATACAATGAATATGGAAAAAAGTTTATTGAGGAGGGAATGAAGTTTTTTTGGCTTTCCGTCTGTTTTTCTTCAGGCACGTCTCGCTTCAAACACCAGCAATAGTCCGCCAGCATATTGATATCCCAGTTTCCCTGGTACTCTCTTCCATTATTTTGACATCTTGGTGAAATCGTTCACCCTGTTCCTCACTATAATCCCCGCAATTTTCAGGAAAATAGTCCAAGTGGGACCACAAAAAGTGCATTTTTATGGACATGCACGACCCATGAGCTTTGAAAGCTTCCATCAAGTTTTCGACAACGGACTCGTATTCTGGGCTTCTACGCTTGCCAAGAAAATCAGTGACAACTGATTTGAATGCCTGCCAGGCATTCTTCTCAGTTGGAGTCATTGCGTTTTCGAACTGAGTATCCTTGATCAAAGTTCGAATTTGAGGACCATCAAAAACCCCAGCATTTAGTTTAGCATCAGATATATGAGGAAATTTACTCTCGAGATATCGGAATGTTGAACCCTCCTTATTCATTGATTTGATGAAATTTTTCATCAAGCCCAGCTTAATATGAAGTGGTGGGAGCAAAATTTTGTTGGTGGTACAAGGGGCACTGAAACGACATTATGCGACCCAGGTTCAAAATTCTCTGGATGCCCATTCACGCTGTGCATAGTGCTTCTCATCCGCTCGGCTATCCCATTTGCAGAGGAAACATGGGTATTTCGTGTATCCCCCTTGCATTCCCAATACAAATGCCACAATCTGAAAAAAAATGAAAATATTTAAAGAATTTAGGGAATTTGTTCTATCAGATAAAAAAAATCTATGCATTGGACTGTATCACTTCTGTGGGGAAATTAAGTGTTCTTATACGCTCTCAAATAACCTTTGGAAAAACAACATAGTCAGTAGCAATAGTTTACTTATGATATTAGTATTACCTTCAAATCTCCACAGATCCTCCAGTTATGTTGGTCGTATACGAGAGCATCCAGTAAAATTTTCATGTTATCGTAGCTCTCAGTAAGTTGTACGGAATGTGCTACAGGGACTGATGCAACCCTATTCCCAATGTTGAGAAGTACTGCTTTCAAACTTCGTTTAGACGAGTCTATAAATAGCCTCCATTCTGATGCGTTATATGGCAGGCCCAAGGATTCAATTAGCCCCTCAACATTGCAGCAGTACACTAAGGAAGAGGTATTTTCGTGCACTGCAAAAAACTTGCGGAATTCTTCCTCTCGTTTCCTATACCAGGAGAATGTTGTTCCCGGAGCCAGCAAGTTGTCCTCTCGAAGTCGTGAGCCCAAGATCTCGGCAGCTAATTTGGAAAGTCCTAAATCCCTGGTAAGATCATTAAGTTTGGCCTGGTTGAGAGGCCTTGGCTCATTTGAAACGGTATTTTGAGGTATATACGACTGGGACTGGTCATTGGCATTGGTCATTGATTCATCATCAGAATCATCGAAGTCCAGGGTTTGAGGTGGGTCGGGTATTGGAATTCCAGGACCATGGGGTACAGGTCTCATAGCAGAAGGAATGTCAGGGTATACAACAATGTGTTTATTCTTTTTGTTAACTCCTGAAAATAGAAACACAGAAACATGGGTATAAAACTTGCATATGAAATAGAAGAAGCATTCAGACAGTGGCGGCTCGTGAGGGAAGGCTGCAGTCTGTAAGATATGAAATAGGTCGATGGAGTCTGTATATTTTCTTTCTTTATCATTCATATTGTCCCTTCGGGGACAATATGAATGAAAAAGAAAGAAAATATACAATCATTGTATATGTAAATGTAACTTGTATAACAATATGTATGTGTAAATGTATTTTCTATAACAATATGTATATGTAAATGTATGATTACCATTATGGTGAATATTATGCTATATATGGTGAATATTACATTATGGTGAATATTATGTCAAGTTTCATACGAGGATTTGAAAATATTTAAGAAAAATAAATTTATAAGCCCACCTTGGAGGTTTGTCATGCAGAAATAGCAATCTGTCACGTGATCCTTTCCTTCTCTCCAAATCATGGGAATTCCAAAAGGCAAAGATTTCGCTCTGCCTTTGCTCCATCTTCTCAAATTTTCAATGCACGTCTTGCAGCACATATGAGGGGCGAAATTTTTGTCCTGGTCCCCTAGCTTAATTCCAAAGTATGCTCTATACATTGTCTTCACAAATTTAGTGATTTGGGACTGGTTATTTGGCATGGTAACCGTCCCACATATGTAGCAGAATCTATTGGGATCATTTTTACACGCTCTATTCATTATGAAATATTTTATCTATATGCCTGAAAAGTAAAAAAAGATATTATACAAGTGAAACAAGTGATGATAGATGTTACTGTTCCAATTCCGCTTTGACAAAATCACGAAAAATTCTATTTTACTTATGAGGCCATAGCCGGATAACCTGAGCTGATTGAGAAAAACGGATTGCAGATTCGAAATCAGCAGGAAAAACTCTATAAGAATCCGTACAAAACCCTTGACAGCAAAATTGATGCATACCAGTGTTATGAATGAGACCTCGGCTAATTTGTTGCATAGAACTTCAGTGTGCTCTTTGAATGAGAGATTTGAATAGATTGTAATTCCCAGAAGTTTGGCCGATTGCACTCGCTGAACAGGGATTGAATTTATGTGTAAGTTTAAAGGGAACAACGATTTCTTTTTTGTGATGACTATATAAGCTGTTCTTTTAATATTTAAGGATAGTTTGTTGGCTTTAAGCCATACATAAACACTTTTGAGTCCATGTTGGTGGTCGTTCGGAGTGGTAGTGAGTTTTTGTGTGAGGTTATGATTGAAGTATCATCTGCATACTGGCAGCAGGAAGTTATTTAGTTATCTGTGGAAGTATATATAAAGGAGGAACATAATTGGTGCCAGAATGCTACCTTGGGGTACCCCACGTGAGATGTCTTGTCTGTGAGGCGGAAAGAGTCCTGTGCTATAAAGTGTGTCCTGTTAGCCAAGTACGAGTTGAACCTTCTTAACGGTAGTTCCCTGAAGCCGTAGTGTTCGAGTATTTTAAGAGTATGTCACGAAGAACTGTGTTAAAGGCCTTAGCTAGATCAAGTACAAGGCCGTCGGAAGCAGTCAGGCCAGTCAGGCTTTGGCCTGATCAATATTCAGCTAAGTCATAGGGTTTGTTCCTGGATTCCGCTATTATATTGGTCCAACTTTTTAAAAAATACATGCTTTCATTGGCTCTTGTCCTACATTGAACCTACATTGAACCTTACTTGTGCAGGCAGCGTCAGAAGATGCAAAGTAATGAAAGATGCACTTCATACAGCATATGAGATTACAAAACTGATCAAAAAATCTCGGAAGAGGGATGCTGAACTTCAGAAGTTCAGAAGGTCATGACAACATAAAAAGCAGTACTCCGGCATAAGACTTCTGTGTTCCACCAGATGGACTGTATGTGCAGAAGCTCTAGAAAGTATTAACAGTAACTATAACACCTTGAAAGAACTCTGGACCTGGTCTCTTGACATCTGTAAGGATATTGAAATAAAGGCGTGTATTCACGGTGTAAAAAACCATATGAATCAGTTTGACTTCTTCTTTGGGTTTGTACTCGACCAGTGCTTACTCCTGCATGCAGACAGTCTGAGTAAAGCTCTTCAATCTGTGACTCTTTCAGCCGCTGAAGCACAGGCTATTGCTGGTATGACTGTTAAAACTCTTCGAAATGTGCGCAAGATGAAGGGTTTAGCCTTTTCTGGAAAAACGTTCAGTCACTAGGTGCTTCCAACCAGGTAGATGAACCTTCACTTTCTCAATTTAGAAGTGTTCCAGCTAGGCTAGAAAAGGGTTGTGCTCCACCAGAAAGTTACCAAGCTATTGAAGATCTTTAGAGAAAGACATATTATGAAGCTCTGGACCTCATTATAATATCCATAACTGACAAGTTCAACCAAGCAGACAACAAAATTAGAGAGTGTAACCTCATTCTATAGCTCAGACTTCCTTCCTGCAACACTACATACACATCTAACAACCTTCAGTACCAACGTTGTGTTCACGAGTACCCTTGAACAGATAACCTTACGTGATGTATTTACATACTTGCAATCACTGACACCTGGTCAGCAATCTCTTATCTCCTCTGTGATCACATTAGCAAAGTTAATTATAGTGATGCCAGCCACCATTGCCAGTAGTGAGTGTTCGTTTAATAGTCTCAGGCGTATCAAATCGTATCTGAGATCAATCATGACTCAGAAAAGGTTCAACCATTTAATGTTATTACATATACATAAAGAAAGGTGTGACCAGTTAGATTTAGTTGATGTTGCCAATGGATTTGTTCAGAGTTCTGAAAATAGGTTATCCTTGTTTGGTAAAGTTAGCACACTGGACTTTGCCAAGGCTACACTAACTGAAATGGAAGTGGACCATGATGATATTGACAAGAAACCAGTGTAATACCTAATACTCTTTTCCAAATCTATGCAATTTGCAAACTCACCTAAGGTGTTTGATTATATTATAGTCGGTCATGAGATAAGATAAATCTTCAAACTACTTTTGTTGTTTGCTGTAAGTATTGCTTTTAGTGAGTGTGATATAAATATACAATTGCCTCAGAATCCAACATTTGTCACCTGAATTTTAATATTTTTTTTTACCAAGTTGGTTTAACCAATGTTAAAGTGCTTCCGACCGGTCAGATTTAGTAGGATGATTATTGAAGTTTTTTGTCGTTGAGATTGCTATAAAGTTCCTCTAATATTGCGGTTATGGCGTTATTTATCGTGTGTTTACTTAGAAAGCCAAACTGTTGTTTGTATGTGATTTTGTATTTAAATATAAATTTCATTATTACTTTTTCGTATAGTTTACTGACGGTTGGGAGGATGGAAATAGGAAGTTTTATCACCCTATTTATAGATAGGGCATACTCTAGCCTCTGTCAGGCCGTCTGGGAAGACATTATTTTGAAAGGGTAGGTTTATGAGCTTTGAAAGTGTAGGCGTAATTAAGTTTGCGCACTCTTTGTAAATTCTGTTTGGGATTATAGTTAGCGTACAACTTTTATTTTTTAATTGTTTTATGGCTGTCATTAAATCGTGTGTCGTAGTCGGGAGTAGGAAGAAAATGTGGTAACGGAGGGCCATACATACGTATCGAAAGACCGCACCGCGGGTGGTATTTTAGAAGCAAGATTGGTTCCCACTTCGGTGAATTAATCGTTGAAAGTATTTAAAATATTTATTTTGTCAATTATGGGTTCATTCTTTACTAATAGCTTTCCCAGGTCAGAGGGTCTTGTTAGATTTTTATTAATCGCTTTGTTAATGGGTTCCAGTAATGTTTGGAATTGCCTTTGTATTTTTCGAATTTATGTTTAGAGTAATTAGCTTTATCATTATATATTCATTAATATATTAATGAATTAAGTCTGTTTCTATAATGAGTGTAGACTTCCTTTGGGATTAGACTTTCCTTCACATTTTTATATAGTTTTTTGTGTTTCATAGATGTCTTTAGACCTGGGGTCAACCATGGGTTGTTGATTTGAACCGTAGCAATAATTTTCATTGACGAGGTAGGATTCATTAAAAGCATGCCAAAGGGATTCTTGAAACTTTCCAAATTTGGTGTTTATATCTGTGAGTTGTCAATGATTTCGAAATTTGTTTTGCCTAATTTAGTTTTTAATTTATTAAGCTGATTATTCCCTGTTTTCCTGAATTTAATATTTGCATATATTAGGGTGTTTGCCGGCTTTGATTGTGACGTAATTTGGGAGGTGGTTAGTTATGCCTACAAGGAGTATCCTTGTGTCGTGTATATGGTGTGGATCTATATCTGACCATATATGGTCGATAAGAGAAGATTTGGTAAGGACACTATGAGGATATGTTGGCCTTGTTACGTAGGTCTAATATCCTTGGTTTGATCATTCTGTTCCATACTGATTTGGTAATAGTCTGTCTCTATTTTCATTCTTTAGGGATTCATGACTGATTTGATCCTGTACGGTATTAATGTAGTTACCAGCGCTACGGTTAAGGGGTCTGTATATTGCCAGTATGTTAAGAGAGGTTTTGTCAAGCGTAAGATTTACCGCACATTTTTCAAAGAACATTTTACATGAACATCTAGTTGAACCATATAAAATCCTCCTACCACCCTTGCACATTAAGTTAGGCTTGATGAAGCAATATGTCAAAGCATTGAATAGAGAAGGTGAGTGTTTCAAGTACATTTGTTCAAAATATCCAAAGATTAGCTACGAGAACATAAAGGAAGGTGTTTTTATAGGTCCTCAGATTAGAAAGTTATTGACAGACGATCATTTCCTGAACACAATGACCAATAAAGAAAAAGAGGCATGGCTTGGTTTCAAAGATGTTGTTGAAAACTTCTTGGGAAACTACAAAAGCCAAAAATTATGAAAGACTGGTGGAAAATATGCTTAAAAAGTTTTGCGCCTTAGGCTGCAACATGAGCATGAAAGTTCACTTCTTATTTTCGCATCTTGACCGTTTTCCCGAAAATCTCGGAGATGTCAGTGAGGAGCAAGGGGAACGATTTCACCAGGACATCAAAACCATGGAAAGAAGATATCAAGGAAGATGGCATACAAATATGATGGCGGATTACTGCTGGTGTCTGCAACGAGATCAGCCTAACGAACAGCATACGAAAACATCAAAGAAGCACCGGTTTAGTCGTCATTAGTCAGATCTACCTTCGTAGTCTTAAGTCTTTGGAATAAGTCCTGAAATGTTTGCAAGTAAAGAAGGTAAATATATTTTGTTTCTTTCAGTTATTTTTTTATTCTTTCATAAACAAGCAATATGCTTGTCCAAGAGCTAGGAGCTATTTAATTCTGCTTTAATTAGGTTTTACTCTATCACATAAAGATTTCGTGCTCCAAGGGGTGTTGTAATACCTCATCTGTCCCCAAATGTTAACCACCCATTGATGGGAGGGGAGAGAGTATTTTGCTGGGAAACGGGACTGGTTGTTATATATATTTACCCTACATTATTATGTAAGCGTTACTGTAGTCTATAACGACAAAATTTATGGTTTAGCATGTGCAATCCAATGTTGGTCTCGATAAGATGGTTCACATTTGGGGATAAATGGGGGATTTATTACCAGAGCTGGGCACTTGCGGCATATTTTGCGGTACTGCGGTACTGCGGTACTACCGCACTACCAAACCGGTACCGCATAACGCAGTACCGCAAAGGATCGCTGAAAGTACCGCAGTACCGCTACCGCATTCAAATTTCAGCGTACCGGTTTGGTACCGGTTTGGTAGTGCGGTAGTACCGCAGTACCGCAGTACCGCAAAATGTGCCGCAAGTGCCCAGCTCTGTTTATTACACACCCTGTAGTAAGAAAACCATACGTGATAGGGAAAAACTAACTATATTTTTGAGATCAGCGCACTCAAATTATATAGAATCACCAACTAGTTTGTAAAAATCGATCGACAAGTTTCCAAATGTGTACTGGTGTTATTAATTATTTTATATATAATTTTATTAATTATAATTATAATTATTTATTATTAAATTAATAATAATTAATAATATAAGTTGTACGAGACAGGTAAAATCCTATTTCGGTCAATTTCTTCAGATTTCCTTTGAAATTCAATTTCCTCATTGACCCAAAATGTCCGTTAAGCCAGACGAGGCGGCTGCCTCGTCTGCCTCAACGTGGCTACGGGTATGACCGATAGGCTTACTCACATTTTAAGAATGTGCGATAGAAAGTGGATTTGAGTGAATGAGTGCATATATAAAAACAAAATATAAGAGAAAGAAAAACATACACTTAATTTGTTTATGAAGGAGATAAAAGAGTTACACTTTAACGAGGATGAGGAGACTAAATTATAAAGAAAGCTCATTGGCATCATGTACAGAATAAAATTTGATCACTGACTTCTGGGAAGAAATATATAAATATATATATACACATACATTTTTTATATGCACGAAGGAAGGGCCAAGGGCGAGTACGGCTAAGGGCGAGCCACTCCTCCATAGAAAAAGAAGAGACCCAAAATCAGGTCCAAGCTTTCCGAGATGCCTGGACACTATACGTTTGAAAGATTATAGACAGGTGAAAAAATAGATTGAGGAAGATTATTCCAGAGTTCACCGGTTGAGTAGATGCTAAGTTGAAAATACCGATTAACCCTTGCGTTAGAGAATTGGACAGAAAGGGAATGAGAATGTGTCGGAAGTCTGCTACTGTGTGCTCCTCTTACAGGAGGAGCCATGCAGTAAAAGAGTTAAGAAGAGTAGTGTCCGTTATAATAGCGATAGTAAAGAGAGAGTAAGGCAACAATGCGGCGAAGAGGGAGGGATTGAAGACAGTCAGTAAGAAGCGGAGAATTGATTAGACGAACAGACTTTGACTGAAGTGTGTTTTCTTGAAAGTAAGGAAATAGTCGTGTGGTAGATTATGACAAATGGACAGATGAAGAAAAGGAATTTTTGAGGCATTAAAAGCCACAAGGTTTTTTTCTGCCCCATTCAGAGAGAGTAGAAAAATCAGAGGTCAGGTGCACCACAGCTGTCCTACGCGAATCATGGAGCGTCTGTTGAGAGGGTCGATTTGTGAGGCAAATGGAGAAGTAAAGAGTGGAATCATCGGCATAGGAGTGAATATGACAGCAAGTACGACTTAATAGATCATTGATAAATAAAATAAAAAGATTAGGTGAGAGGACACTAATATTAATAGTTTTAAGAGAACAGTGGCCAGCTACAACCACAGCTATAGATCGGCCAGAAAGGAAGTCAGAGATGAAGGCACAGAGAGAAGGATGCAAAGTGAAGGAGAGCAGTTTGAAAATTAAAAATTTGTGCCAGACTCTATCAAAAAATTTTGATATGTCGAGCGCACTAGCAAAAGTTTTATCGGAATCCCGAAAGGAGGATCTACAGATCTACAGAAGCTAAGGCTATCAAAGACCCTAAGATCCACTCTAAGGTGGAGAGAGAAAGGAAAGAGGAGGAGGTCAAAAGAGGAGAATAAGGGGTTAAGTAAGTAGCAAAACCTATTATTCTTGGGTTAAAATTCATTCAGAAAAAGAGGAAGAAAGACTCACCATCATCATCCGCCGGCCACTGCCGACAAGTCGGAAAAATAGTCGAAGAGAATAGAAAAGGGGTGAAAGATGAAAAGAAGTAAAATAAGAACGCTTACAAACCAATCAAACACAGTCTTAACTCACTGTCATACCATGCAAACTACAGACATGCAAGTAAGGAGAGGATAAGAAAAAAAAAAAGTAGGTAAAGTAAAACAAAAAGTGGGTTAGTTTACGCTACGAGCTATATCTACGTTCGTGTTAGTCTAATTTTTTTTTAATAATAATTTCATTGCTGGCATCACACGCTGGCATGTCACAAGCTGGCATTATCGTCAACAGATTCATCCTCGACCACTACCCAAAGAGCTCCTGTTGCCAATTGTTTTTTTTATTTTAAACAACGTTAATATTTTTAAAATGACTATCTACTGTAGACGGTTCTTAAACATATTAACGCTGGTAGAGTTCACGACGGGCGCGGGAAGATTATTCCATTTATCAGTTACTTTAAACGTAAAGAAGTTTTTAGCGATATTAGTAATGAAACGTCTGCCACGCAACTTAAATCCGTTATTACGAGTATTGCTATTCTCGAAAGTCAACAGTTTGTCAAAATTTACGTTATCGATGTTATTAACGATTTTGAAAACTTCAATAAGCTCCCCCCCTTAATCTCCTACTTTCGAGTGAATGCAAGTCTAACTCTTTAATCCTATCTTCATAAGGCTTGTTGCGCAATGATGGAATTAGTTTCGTGGCGCGACGCTGAACTCTTTCTAACTTATCAATATCCTAACGCAAATACGGGCACCAAAACTGAACGACATATTCTAAATGACTAGGGACTTGTAAAGGGGCAATATAATATCCTTCGATTTAAATTCGAAATTACGCGCTATGAAGCTTAACATCCTATTAGCTTTTGCGCAAGACTCCAGGCACTGGTTCCTAACTTTTAAATGCTTATATACGCGTACGCCTAAATCTACTTCCTCGTCAACGCTAGCTAACTCTCTATCATCCATCGTGTACGTGTAATTATTGTTACGAGAACCTATATGCAAAACCTTACATTTGTCTATGTTAAATTGCATCTGTCACTTATCCGCCCACTCCATAATCCTATTTACATCGTCTTGGAGCCTATTTCTATCGTCCTCGTTAACAACCTTACCGCCTATTTTAGTATCGTCCGCGAATTTTGACACGTTACTAGTCAATCCTATATCTATGTCGTTAATGTAAATTACGAATAGCAATGGGCCTAACACTGAACCCTGTGGGACACCGCTACCTACATCCAACCACCCCGATTCACTAAAATTAACAAAGACCCTCTGTCTCCTAGCACGAAGCTGGCCAATGGTGTATCGGTGGATATCTTTAAAAAAAGACTAAATCCCTGGCTCAGAACAATTCCATTTGAGCCAGGGGTGCTTGCTATGTGAAGTTGAGAGCATATGAAACCACCTCTTTACTTTACCAGACCAACTCAAGAGGGGGTAACATGCTTCACTTTCGTCAAATGAGGAATCATCGCACCGAGTATTTGAAAGATTGAAAGAAAGGTGTGTTTACATATATATATATATATATATATATATATATATATGTGTGTGTGTGTGTGTGTGTGTGTGTGTGTGTGTGTGTGTGTGTGTGTGTGTATGTGTGTAGCGTCGCTGACTACGAATCCATTGGCCCCGGGATTAAGACCCTGTGACTGCAGCCGGCGCGCAGAAAAACCCAGGTGTTCATCCTTCCACACAATAAAAAAATTGATTGGTAGCTAAATGGGTACCCTGAGTAGCCTAGTAGTTAAGACGCTGGGCTTCTGGTGGGGCGTGGTTCGGATTCAACGTTAAACTGCAGGTCCCCCCTAATTACCCCATCTCTGCTTATCTCATTAAAATTTTTCCTTTTTTACTCGTTTACCCTCTTTTCCCTTTAGTGCAGCGTGAAAAATGAGGTTAGATTAAGTTAGATTTAGTTAATCTATGTACAGAGCAACAGTGGGTTTTGGAGGACACTATTCCCCAGTCCGTATCTTATCACGCTTATCTTATCAAACCCTAACTCCCCTTTGAGAGATAAAAATTTTGCTTTCCCCTTCATCCTTTCCCTCTTTCCCCTTTTTCCCCCTCACTTACCACTGACACTGGCACACCCTCTCATTTTTTACATGCATGCTACTTACTCCAACAGAGTTCAGCGTCGAATATGCACCATTGCGATGAATGTTGGCAATGTTGTGAAAATGTTCTAAACTTGGGCCATTTGGAAGTTTAAACAATATATATATATTGATAAATAATATAGATATGTTCAATTATTTTTGCACCATTATTTCTCGGACAAACACAGATGCTTCTTCAGAGATAAAATAATTTTCTAAAGTTATTATTTAGTTTGAATTCATTTTTATGGCAGAATTTTCATAAACCAACTGAAGAGCTTTGTATTTGATAATGAAACGCACAAAACTAATAAGCAGCTCCTCTTCAGTTTTCCTCTGTGTTTGAAACAACTTTTATTTCCGAAAGCATGAAACGGAATAATAAATAAATAATAAATAATACTTATTTAAGGTCTATAAATATTACTATATTACTGAATATAAATTCACACACTATAACAAAAGGAACGAGAAATATGACTCATATTTTCTGAGTATCAGTTTGTGAAATTATACAATGTAAAAAATATACCCCAAATTTTCATTGCTTATAACGTTGTCATGGAATATATATATATATATATATATATATCGCCTCGTTGTTATGGTTAATTGTTAACCATGACAATTGTTAACTATAATAATGCTATTAATTAGCTTGATTGACAGAATTTCGACAGAGTTTTCTTCCTTTAGTAAACAAAATAGATGATTTATGAATGAGACAAAATAAAAATTGATTGTAGTTGAAATTAAATGTGCACTTGAATAATGACTTTAATAGTAATGAAAATGAATGAAAATGAAAAGGTTTATTGGCAGACCATAGACCATATGACAAATATTATTAATACAATGACAGCTCACATACTAAGGATAGAAATATATACAATTGATTAGAAATAATACTGTAATGCCGAAGTTAAGTGGAGCTACAGACAGACGTTTTCATACCAAGAATTCCATAACTTAGAGGATAAATGACAGGACTCATGGATAGCTTGGATGATCGGGTTGGTTGATTTTTTAATTCTTTGCATTAGACTGTATTGAGCACGTCTTACCTCCGGGAAGCTCGGGACATTGCGGGTAGCAAACATTTGCGAAGCTGAGCATCTCAGGAGTAATTTATGTAAGCGTCTAAAAGACCTGTTATACAGCAAATTTAGGGTTCTGCCAGAACCTTTTTTATAATTCACCCAGAGTTGCTGACCGTATATATTACTACAGAAAGTACTAAAGAGAGTGTCTTTAGCTTCACTTGTACAGAATCGAAAGTTCCTTATGGTCATATTCGCTTTAGCACAAAGGCTTCGAGATTGTTTTCTTATATCCGAGTCATCACTCAAGGAGCTGGTTTGACCCAAATACTTAAACTTTTATACTTCCTCAATTACTTCACCATTCATTTTAAACCTTATATCAGCTGGCTGATTACAGCTTTTAGGATGAAATTGCATAACCTTAGTTTTTGTAACATTAAAAAGAATATCATGTTTCTGCGAATACACTTCGCAGACTTTTAGTAGCCGATCCAGACCTTTAACAGAGAGACTTATTAACACCATATCATCGGCATAAACTAAGTTATTTATCCTTGTATTATCTATACAATATCCCACTGTTGCCTCATTAAGTGAAGCAATTAATCCGTCAATATACACATTAAACAGCATAGGGGAGAGCAAGGAGCCTTGTCTCACTAACGATGAAAGATTGGTGGGAATACCAAAATTTCAATACATTTAATATGCAAATGGGAACCTTCCTGTCTTCTAGTTTTTCAAATAAAATATTGTGGTTCACCCTGTCATATGCCTTACTTATATCTAGGAAACAGCTATAAATAGTTGAATTACTGTCAATGTATTTAGATATTGTTTCTTTAAGTACATAGATACACAGGTCAGTTGAGTGGGACCTTTTAAAGCCAAACTGATTAGGAGATGTCCATAGGAAATCATTTAAACGGAGTAACAAGAGTTTTTCTAGTAGTTTCGAGAAGCAGGAAGCGACAGCAATAGGCCTGTAATTATTGCTGGACAGAATGTCTCCGTACTTATTTTTGACCAGTGGCAAGATATATACCCTCATGAACTCTGCAGGGATATAGCTATGAGCCAGCATGGCTGATAGGAGCAATGATATATGCAGACATACTACGTCATTTGCATATTTTAAGTGCTCATTCGATAAGTCATCTACCCCTGACGCAGAACCAGTCTTTAATTAACCTCTTTACTTCAGAAACTGATATCAAAGTATTTTCCCTTGTCCCTCCCACAGTCGTTTCGCTGCAATCTATCTTAAGATTATCCCTACTCACACTGTTAAGAATGTTAGAGTAGTGGTTTTTCCACAGCTTTGCAATTTCATCCTCCCCCGACACCCCATCGATTGTCGGAGGGAGGATATTTTTGACACCCGTTTGATTCTTAACAAATTTCCAAAATTTGTTATTATCTTTATTTATGTGAGCTTCACAGGCTTTTGATGCTCGAATAGACTCTTCTTCCTGTTTACATCGCCTTATGGCCGCCTTATACTGACCCCTACTTCTACACATATTCATGTATACTGGTCCTAATCTGGGTCTACCATGAAAGCACCACAAATCATAGGCGTCTTTCGATTCCTTCTTCAGGGGGGCAATAAAATCATTCCAGCCAGGCATAATCTTAGTATGATAGTTGTAAGATTTAATCATGGGGCTTCCTGCTCCTCTTAACAGGGATACTATTTTACTATAATACCTATCTATGAGTTTACAGTGAGAGTCATTTGAACAAGGATTACTACAGGCAAGCTGCAAAATTTCTAAATTATTAAAGAGGTGACTTGTTCTGTCTTTGTATTCTATTCTCTGTTGCGTATTAACATTAGACCAGTCGACGCGATTATTCTTACCTATTGAGGTCTTGTTAAGTCGTGTTGCGCATAAATTGGTAAAGTTAATTGATTTTTCTAATGGTCTATGATCAGAAAGAAGGAAATCATACAAAATATGAACTCTAACAATTCGATCCTTTAGATTATTACTTGTGAGACAATGATCAATCCACCTGGTGGTTCCACTCATATCACTAGCGTATGTAAAATTACCACTGGTTAACCCTAATACATCTACATCACTTATACTTAAATTGGCCGACTCGCACATGTTACCAAATTCTACAAAGAATTCCGAGTTCATATGCGCGTTAAAGCCCCCCATTATATAGTGGGACTATTTGGGGTTATCTGATAATGACTTAATTTTGTACAGCAAATCAATGTATTCATCTAGATTACTGCCGTTGTTGTATGGTAAATAGCAGTTTACAATTAATATGCAATTATTGTTCACTTGTAATTCAATGCCTAACAACCTCACATTATCGCTTGTTAAAAATTTTATATGTTTTGACAAATTTTTCCTTATTAAGAAAGCAACACCACTAAAAGGCCTACCATACATTAATTCATCTGACAAGTCTACTGCTGCTGATGACGCATGGTACATAAAGTCATCATGGATGGTAGAGAGGATAATAACGCAGGAGGTAATGATTCGTCTTTACATAAAGTTAGGTGAATGATACCAGGCCAAAATGGGGCCTGCACAATGATGTTTACATGATGGTAACTCTCGTGTCACTGGTTCTTCGAAGAGAGAAAGTCGAGGTGTGATGGTGGCGTAGGAACGCTTGAGGTAGTCCTTGTAACGAGGTTATGGTGTGAGGCAAAGCATAAGGACATGCCTTGAGTGAATCCTCGCGATGTGACGTCATCTTAGTCGTGGCCGTGTCGATGGAACATCGCGAAAGTATTTACAAACGTCTTTGCCACTACATATGCATATGACGGTTCAGAAAGTTGAGTTTGATAGGTAATTTAAATGGCTTCAAATCGGCATACTTATTTCTATAAATATTCGCAAAGAAATACGAGAAATTTAGAGTTTTTTAAAAGTACATACAAAAGGTTTGCTGCCAAATCAAAATGCGCTGAAGCGTGACGGCAAAATTTCTGGGATCACCTGAAGCTCAGGGCCCCCCAGCCTTCCTTAGTTACCTTTATAAGGCTAACTAACGAAAATATAACAACCTAACCTAACCAATCGTCAAGGGCCTACAATTGGCATAACGATTGGTTAGGTTAGGTCGTGATATTTTCGTTAGTTAGCCTTATAAGGCTAACTAAAGAAGGCTGGGGGCCCTGATCTTCAGGTGATCCATAATTTGTTACATAAATGGAAAACAACTGTTAGGACTTAATAGTTAGGGGATAAATTCGTTGTAGGTCTCGAATGAATTTAGACAACATACGTGACTTCTGACACAAAAGCACACGAACAGGTTTCAACACGTTCTTACGTGTAAATGTGACGTGCAGTGTTTAGCCAATGGGGTATTAAAATATCTGTCACGTGATGTCACACCTTCATTTCAACAAATCATGTAATCGTAAATAGTTCGATTTTCGCATAATACTTGATAGATATAATTAAATAATTAAGATCGTGAAATAGATAACATAAATTAGTTAAATAATATAAAACTGATAGAAATTCGCAAATTCATAATATAAAATATTTTAAAATTGTTTCTAAGGGAAAAAGAAGTACAGTTGTTTTCGCCAATGCAAAATTTAATTCAGGATGGGGGGAAAAAACAGCGTGTAGCGCAGATGAGTGAAGGAATCAATCAAGCAGTCGAGACTCGAGAACAGGCCACCAGAGAGAGCTGTGACAGTCTGTCAGTGAGAGTAGGATAGGCCATTAGTCAGAGGAAGAGGAGTGGAGCGAATTAATCAAATAAGGCCCTGTCGCTGCACTTCATAGAAAGTTTAATGATACATTTTATTTTCAGTCAATTAAGGTACTGTTTATATACATAAATTTTTTAAAATATTTGTTTCATATCTGTGACTTAAATATATTATATTTTTTACGACGTGTTTCATACCTGATTGTGACTTATGTGTAATTCAAATAATGACCACAAGTGGATCAATGACTACTGTCTAAACATCCATTGTGTGGGGACTAGCAATGACGTCATCAAGGATTTAATCTATACTGTATGAGTATCGTTCCCAGTGGGTGAGGTAAATTCAGGTAATTTAATCAAAGTGTTGCGTAAAAAGATAGGACCAGGCTCGAAACGAGGCCGTGTTTGACATCCGGTGAACTCAAGGCCTACCCTCGTATGAGATAAGCTTAATTAAATAATACTTTTCCATGTATGCTGAAAGGCCTAACTCAGCTAAGCTTAAGGTTAAGCTGGCTTTCGCTACCAAATTCGTGATTATATAACCCAAGTAAAGTCCTCATTATTATATCTCAGATTTACGGGTGTAACAACGACAAGGTAATTGGAGAAGAACCCTTCAAGATGTCAGACTTTTCTTTCATATAAGAAATTTTTAGTAGCTCAGATTTCTTTGCAAATATCTTTAATATATATATATATATATATATATATCAGTTTAAAACCAATGCAATTATATTATTTAAGTAATAAAATCACGTTCAGTCTTTTCTTAACTATAAAGATATAAACAATGAAAAAGTGTCTAAGTATTTTTTTTTTTTTCACTATATATATTATATATATATATATATATATATATATATATATATATATATATATATATATATATATAATATATATATATATATATATATATATATATAAGGTTGTAACATATATTCTGTCTGCTCGATTTTTTAATTCATTCAGAACAAATATTAAGTGACTTATAAGGACAAACTTGCTCGAATTTTTAGTTTATTCACAACAAAAATTAAATGACATGATGACAAATTAATCATCAATATAATTCCCTCTTTTTCTATAACCTCCTCCCAACTGTAGAAAAGTTTTTTTATGCCACGTTCGAAGAAGTCCCTTGGTTTCGAGTTAAAAAAAGTGATCACTTTGTTTTCGATAGCTTCCCTGGATTGCAACTTTTGTCCATCTAGGTGGTGTTGCAGACTTCTGAATAAATGGTAGTCTGAAGGTGCGATGTCCGGAGAATAAGGTGGATGAGGCATTTTTTTCCCAACCAAATGCCTCCAATTGGGCAGTGGTGATTCGAGCAGTGTGAGAGCGCGCGTTATCCTGGTAGAATAGAACACCTCTGCGATTAATTAATGCAGGACGTTTTTCTTGTAATGCCATCTTCAATCGTTGGAGTTGTTGGCAGTAGACTTCAGCTGTAATTGTTTGGTTATCTGGCAGAAGCTCAAAATGAATAATTCCTTGCATATCCCACCAAACGCATAGCAAAATTTTCTTTGGATGAGGTCCATTCCTTGGCTGAGGTTCAGGCTTTGTTTCACGGCTAAGCCACTGATGTCGACGCTTAATATTGTTATACAGGACCCATTTTTCTTCCACAGTGACGATCCGATCCAAAAACTGTGCCTGCAGTTGCCAAAAATGCAGTGATGTGCAAATATCGATTCGATGTTGAAGATTCGCTTGTGACAAATCATGCGGAACCCATTTTCCAACCTTCACCACTTTTCCTAACAGCTTCAAATGACGATGAATGGTCATATGGCTAACGCCGAGTTGCAGGCCAAGTTCTCTTACAGTTACCGTTGGGTTTTCCTCCACTGTTGCTTTCAGCAACTCTTCATCTAACTCATTTGGTCGTCTTGTTCGTTGATAATCTTTCAGACTGAAGTCTCCATTTCTGGACTTCTCAAACCATCTCCTACACATCCATTCGCTCACAACATCATTTCCATAAACTCTTTGAATGTTTTTTGCGGATTCACTAGCGTTAGATCCTTTATGGAACTCATACAGCATCACATGTCAAATATGCTCTTTCGTGGGCTCCATGTTTTTTCAATTACCATAACATCGTAGGGGTGGCGTTGTAACTGTATGAAAAACATTAGAGAAAATATTCATTAGCCTAATCGTACACTAGCCTAAGTCATTCTGTATCATTCTGTATCGTGATAAAACCTGTGCGAACCTGTCGCCGCATGTATTTTGCAACATTCCTAAAACTATTTCACATTATCTTGAGGTTATTCTATTATCTATCGTCCGTTTTCTAATCGAGCAGAATTTATGTTACAACCTGCTCTATATAAAGGGTGATCCAGAGAAATGGGACCCAAAAGAAACCCCTGTAACTCTTAAAGTATAAGTCCTTTTATAAAACATACGCATCATTCGAAAGAGGATAGTTACAAGTTTGTACAGGATTGTATAGGTTTTGACAATACAAGACAAGATAAGATACAAAACAAAATAAAAGTGTTAGTTAAAACTAACCCTTCAAGATGACTGCATGGACTGTGGAACAGCTGCGTTTCATAACTGAGCAATATTATGAGCATGGAAGAAGTGTAGTTTCAGCTCAAAGATCTTTCAAGACAAATTTTCAGATGTCAAAATCACCTTCTAAGAAAGTAATCCGTCGGTGTGTCAGAAATATTTCCCTAACTGGCAGCATTGGAAAAAGAAAACCAACTGAAAGAGTGCGCACAGCAAGGATAGACGAGATCATTAACAGAACTCATGAAATTGTACAGGATAATCCTAACATAAACATCAGACGTGCTTCTCAGCTGTTAGGAGTTGGATATGGAACAACACACCGTATATTCAAGCAAAATTTAATGCTCTTTCCATATAAAATTCAAACAGTACAACAACTAAACGATGGAGATTTCGCACGAAGACGACAATTCTGTCAATGGATCCAACAGAAGGTAAATGACACCACCAATTTTCTAGCAACTTTGATTATGTCAGACGAAGCCCATTTTCACTTGAATGGAACTGTAAACAAACAAAATTGTCGTTTCTGGGCAACAGAAAATCCATTGAATATTACCGAAGTCCCGTTGCATAGTCAGCGTGTAACTGTTTGGTGTGGTCTTACTGCATCTCAGATCATAGGGCCGTACTTTTTCGAGGATTCCACCGGAAACACGGTCACTGTAAATGGTGATCGCTACGAAAAAATGTTGACCGATTTCCTTATTCCTAAATTAAGAGATCTTTGTCTAGAAAACCACAGGTTCCAACAAGACGGAGCTACCTGCCATACCACGAGGAACTGCATGGCAGTTTTGCGTCAAACGTTTCCAGGCGAGTTAATCTCAAGATTTGGAGACGTTGAATGGCCCGCAAGGTCTCCGGATTTTTCTCCCTTAGATTATTATCTCTGGGGATATTTAAAGAGTAGGGTCTACAGAAATAATCCAACGACCTTGCAAGAATTGAAGGCCGCCATCACAAATGAGATACAGGCCATACCACCGCACACTCTTGCAAAAGTGATGCAGAACTTACAAGCGAGAACACTGGAATGCTTGGCAACTAATGGAGCACATTTGAAAGGAGCCATTTTTAAAAAATAAATATTTCATAATAAACTTGTAACTCTACTCTTTCGAATGATATATAGTTTTTATGAAAGGAATTAAATATTAAGAATATTTGGCTTTTTTTTATGGGTCCCATTTATCTGGATCACCCAGTATATATATGATTCATAAAATAAGAGAATAAATATAAAGATAAAAAGCCAATCAATAATTTTCATAACTGGTAGTGGTAAGGTGTGTGTATATATATTAGGGTGGGGTGAAAATTTTTTCAACTATTGCTTCACTAGTAATAAGGTGGATTGAAGGGTGACAAAAAAGAATATGAGAATTAAAAAATTTTCAATTCATCCTAAGTACCCCATTTTCCCCCCAAAAAAAACGGCCGCCAGCCAGTCATTATACGCTTCATAACTCGAAAAGTATTCTTTTTACAAAAACGTTTGCTGAAGCAAAAATTGTTTATTTCACATTTTCTACCTCATATAAATGTTTCAGATGTTTAAGGAATCTTTTTTATTTTTCAGGTTTTTGTTGGATTTGGAATTGGTAATTTCTGATTAGTAACAAATATGGCTTCTGTTTCAAACATTAGAGCTACAAGGAGTCAATCAAATCCACATTTTATATTTGGAACCGCACAAGAGCTTCCTCTTACAACATTACCAACAAATAAACAGGTAGGCCAATACCATGTTCTTTTAAAAGAAGCCACTTCAGTGACTTCACATAACTCTGATATTTTCAACAAAATTACTGAAGATATACTCTGTATTTGGAGAAAAGCTTCAATTCCTGCAATAGCTGACAAATCAGTTTATATCAAATTAAAGCGGTTCGTCGGCAAAGCAAACGATCTTAGTAGATCAAAAAGTAGTGTCAAAATGAGAGAAAATTTTAATGACACCTTGGAAGAATTATTCGATATCAGTGCCTGTAAATGCCCTTTTATCTCCCATCAAAACTTTGGCTGTCCTGAGAGCTGCGAAGATGTTCACATAAGATGCACCTGTCGAAGAGAACTGAAGGTACCAAAAGAAGAGCTTCTGTTTTTACAGGATCAGCGATCGACGCGTACAATGAAAATAGGGGACGTTGATAAAATCATGACAAAAATAATTCAAAAAATACAGTCTAGGAAATTGCGGACAGAAGAAGGAATGGTTAAAAGAAGAAGAGAAATGAAGGACTCTATATTTTAACCGAAATAGAGTGTTTTTCAGATGTAGAGAGTACTTCCACACAATATTAATTAGACCCACATCAAAGTGAATCAGACTATGAGTCAGTTGCCATACAAGGTCAAATGGGACTTTCATTGCCTACTGTAGAGATGGAGGCCGATAGATTTGGAATTTCAGATCGAGCAGCAGCTGCCTTGGCTTCAGCTGCTTTAGTTGATTATGGAGCAATCACTAAAGAAGATAGTACGCTTTTGAGTGACAAGAACAAAATCCGACGGGAAAGAGAGAAAATGAGAAAAAGTTTGGTGATGGAGAGTAAAGCTAATCCTGCTGTCATATCTGCTATATTTTTTGACGGAAGAAAGGATAAGACTTTCGTGAAGGTGAAGAAAGGAAACAAATGGTACGGAGACTCCATTAGAGAGGAACACTATGTTTTGGTGTCTGAGCCAGGAAATGAATATTTAACCCATGTAGTTCCTTCTTCTGGTAAAGCTCAAGATATAGCTGATAGTTTGTTCTCCTTCTTTCAAGAGTCAGCTATTAATGAGAGCATTCGTCTCATAGGATGTGACAGTACAAATACCAACACAGGTGCCAAGGGTGGGATCATCTACCTCATAGAAGAAAAACTAAAGAAACCGTTACAATGGAGCATTTGTATGCTGTATACAAATGAGCTTTCCCTTCGACACTTATTTCAACATTTTGATGGTAAAACAAAAGGTCCAACATGTTTCACTGGAAAAATCGGAGTAGCACTGAAAGAATGTGAAAAAATGCCTGCAATCAATTTCAAACCAATTAGAGAAGGCATTGATTTAACACACATATCAGAAGAGTTATCGATGATCTTAGCCAAGCTCAACAGTATTTGTACAAAATTATTGTGGCTATAAGAAGTGGGAATGTCCCAAAAGATTTGGAAAATACAAAACCCGGACCACTGAACCATTCTCGATGGCTGACATTAGCAAATCGTGTCTGCCGCCTATACTGTACATTGCAGAGAAAATTCCTTCATTGGCTCTTTATTCAATAATTTTCTTCATTGTTACAAATTATGGACCAAGCTGGTTCGACATCAAGAGTAGACCATATATATGGAATGGACCACATCACATATTTGGAGCAATTAAAAGATTTCATCTTCTTCCAAAGGATGTTCAGAATGTAGTGAAGCCTTACATTGCTAGAAACTCATATTTTGCTCATTGCGAAAATGTTCTGATAGCAATGTTATCAGATACATCAGAACAAGAACGAAACAGAGCGGTTGATTTCATCATGAACATTAGAACAAAGACGGAAAATGTGTCCAAAATCAGAGAATTTAAGGTTCCTGAGATAAATTTCAACGCAAACGCATGGGATGATATTATTTACTGGTCAAAAGAAATGCTGACTGAACCTCCCCTCACTATGGCGCTCACAAATATTGAACTTAATGCACTTAGGGTTAAAAAACTGTGCCTACCCAATCATCCACTTCATTCACAAAGTGTCGAGAGGGCAATAAAACTTGTCACCGATGCCGCCTCATCTGTATATTCCCAAGAATCCCGTGATGGATTTATAAGAGCAAGAATTAGGTCTCGTTCATTGCTGCCATGTATGGAAACCAAGAAAGAAATGATTTCACTGTTTGACAATTAGCTTTTAATTAGAGACTGAAATAATTCACCAAAATTTCATAAAAGCAAACACTTCACGATTTTTGAAAAGGGATCTTTTTGGAAGTGTATTGATTATATGTTTCTGCAATTGTGGTAATAAAATGTCAATAATTTCTCTCGTTGATTTAGTGATTAGATTATAGTTTGAATAGTCAAAATTATATAAGGTTATTAACCATTATCAAAGTAATATAGTTCGGTTATCAAAGAATTTTTCATTTATTTAGAAAAAAGTGATTTATTCGTGATATCATTTACCGAGGTAAATTTTGATAAAATTTAAAATTGAGAAAATAATTTATGAAAGGGCACTTTCTAATGTACTTTTTTAATTTGAGTAATTTGTATTCTATAGTGTCTTTTAATTGGATGCATATTTTTCAAGTTATAGCATTTATATGTTTGACTAGCGGCCATTTTGTTTTTCTAAAAAATGCGCTAGTAGGGCAAAGTTCATTTTTCTTTTATATCACTTCATGTCATCTATAGAACCCAATACAGCAAATTATAGGTGAAGCAAATAATATTCCACAAAGAACTGCGTTTCATCCAGGGGCGTACCTAAAGTATTTGGCACCCGGGGCGGATCCTTCCTTTGGCACCCCCCATAAATAATTTTAAAATTTAAACACACAGAAAAATATATTATGTTTGTAAGTAGATTTTTAAACAGTACAGTACTGTCATAAGCAAATTGGAAACAAGAAAAATGCAGGACATTGAAAATTCAGTGAACAGGTAATACTGCATTTTATTTTATACAAAAAAAACAGGAAATCCAGTCTCAACGCTCAGCCTATTCTTCAAAGGTAAATAGAGAGGATTCACAGTCTCTGCTTTCGAGCCTTAATTTCTGCAAATTGATCAATGACCTCATCAAAAATTCACCTTCTCTGCATATTCATGTTCAATTGAAAGTAAAGCCAGATTTGTCAATCTTGTCTGACTCATGGTCGAGCGAAAGAAATTTTTTATCAATTTCAATTTGGAAAAACTTCTTTCACATGAAACAATAGACACGCAGACAGTCAAAAAGAATCTCAAACACAGTGACAAGCTTGGCAAAGATTCACAAAAATCCCATTTCACAATAAACTCCAGAAACTGCAATGTTGTCCATTTCTTTGCCTCTTCAACGCTGATTTTGGCAGCTTCCAAATGCCTCCGAAGTCGTCCAATTTCCACACTATCTTCATCAGAGAATTTATCGAAAATCTGAGTCAAATTTGGAATATACTTCCGAAGTTCTTCTTCTGTTGCAACAACCGTCTCCTCTTCTTCATCAGAGTCTTCCTCCTGTTGATGTGGACTTCTGCTGGCGTCTCCTTCCTCTTCATCAGTTTCACTGCTTTTAGAAGATGAATTGCCATCCTCCAATCCTTGCTCTCTCTCATTTGAATCCTCTTGTTAAGATGCTTCTTGTATTTGCCCTTCAGATTCACCAGGCTGAATATCTTCAGGACTTTCTCCTATTGCACTTGATGTTGAAGGCGTCACATACTTCAAAATTGATCCGGACATTGCCTGAACCACCTCTTCTCTTGCCTTCTTCATTTTTCTTTGTTGGAATCCACTGGGTCGATTTCGCTTCATAGTGGATGTTTTCTGCAAAATTTTAAAATCAAAAGGTATAAAGCATGAACATGCATAACAAGCATGAACTATTATGACTTGAAATACATTAACTGAACAAATTGTTAAAAAAGCAGAAAACTATGAGCATTACTCACAAATAACTACACCACTGACAAAGTGAAAATTAACAGTATATCCAGTAAATAAAGAAGTAAAAAAAATTTATTACAACAGAAAAGCTACAAACAAGTGGTTCTCAAACTTTTTTCAATCAGGTACCTATTGAGTTATCAGATTATCAACCCAGACAAGCAGAGACAATTAATTATCATTATTATTATCATTATTAATTATCATTAATTATCATTTATAAACACTTAAACATCACTATGATACCACATTGTCAAAAATTACTGTACTGGTATAAGTACCATGATATTGTTATAAACACCAGCACTTTATGCTTTATCATAATTATTTAATGAAACATACCTCATGTATGTGGAGTCACAGTGTCAAGTGAACAAGACTTGGAATGTCAGTTGCAGCCAGCTGGCTATGCTCAAGAAACTGATGACTAAAACGTCAACAAACGTTCGCCTTTCGATGTAATTTTTATCAAATATTTAATTTTTCGTTTGTAAATTTTGTATTGCCAATAAAAATAAAAATTTATTTTATAGTGGAAATTAACATTAAGCTGTTGTAATAGTTTGAACATTTTTAAATTTTTTTCTTACTTTGGGGAATTTTTCATTTGGTTTGAAAACTTGTACTGGTATTTCTACTCTCCCGATGGCACCCCCCTCCTGGCTGTCACCCGGGGCAGACCGCCCCCTTGCACCCCCCTTAGTACGCCACTGGTTTCACCCCACCCTAATATATATATAATATATATATATATATATATATATATATATATATATCAGGCATGGGGCAATTACTTGGTTAATGTAATTAATTACAATTACTGTAGATAGTAAAATACTTAATTACAATTAAAATACACCCTATTTGATTTATGTCAAGTTTTTTCCTACTTACGTATTTCATTTCCATTTTCAGTTTTGTTCATCATCTTGAATGAAAACTAAATAATATTACGTCAATAAAATGTTTTTTTTTTTTAACATTGCACGGAACTGTATTTTTCATCAAGCAGTTCTTGCTATGGACAATTGGACATATGTATGTGATATGGTTTAATGAAACCAAAGATAAGGCACTCAAAAAATACATGTATAAGACAAAAGAATGGGCATTTATTTTATCAAAATAATAAAGGCAAAGAACTGGTACCTTAGTTAGGAACATTTGAAATAAAGGGAACAGTTCATTTCAAATAAAAAGAATAACATTTTATTTCAAAAGAAAGTCCCCTGAGACATGATGAGCAAGTAGTTTAAACTATAAATATGACCTATTAACTTTAATATTCTTCAGTCTTTAAAACGTACAGTCAGTCATTCTGCCTCGGTCTGGCCTGAAAATTTTATCCCCAATACTAAACACGCTCCATAGGGGCAGAAGAGACAGGAATGCCAAGGTACTGCTGAGCAAGAGCAGCAAGACAGCAAAACAATGTAATTGAAAGTAATTGACGGTAATTGTATCAATTACGTTGGTTTCCCACTTTAATTAATTACAATTACAATTACATTTTAGATAGTCAATTACAATTACTTACCAATTACATAAAAAATTTAATTAATTACAATCAATTACAAATCACAATTACCCCATGCCTAATATATATATATATATATATATATATATATATATATATATATATATATACATATATATATATATACACAGTATATTAAACCCAGACAGAAATGATTCTTTAAGAACTAAAAAATGGTTGATAAAAGATGCTTTTAAAACTTCAACTTCTTCTCAACTGTGGTAAACGTACCTTTTTTGTCTCCTTGATTAAGTATTAAATATACGAGAAAAATCCTTCTAAACGATGTGTGCTTAAAAAGCTTTGAGAAGAATTTATGCATAATTATGAGCTACACAAAGAGTTGTTTCCTACTTCTGAATATGAATTATACAGGGTGTACAAAAACGGTCAGAAATAAAATTAAAAGTCATACAAATACAATAGTATATATTTATGAAAAGTTTACACCGTATGAAGGCTACACCCACAAAGCTCTTTTAGTGTGTAGCATTTGTAGCTCGATCCACGTGCAATCATATTTTACCTTTCACCAAGTATTTGTCAGCACGTCCAGGGTGACGGTGTTAACTGCAGCAACAGTTTGGTTACGCAACACTGTTATATTACACAGGTCAACAACAAAATTTTTTTGTTTCGTTGCCAAGGAAATTCGTACGAATTTAGGGTATTTTGGGGTTGCTGAATTCCAAAATGAAAGTAGTTTTTCCGATTTGGCTCTAGTTCTTGAGATAATGAATACCCTCAATTAATAGGAAACGTAACCATAACGCGTGCATATGGGAAACTACCGGAACATTCTAGATGGTGAGACACGCGAATATTCTTAGTGTTTACTCCGCGATCATTCTAGAATATTCCCCCTCCGTATATAAGTCATCGGCCACCCAACCAGTAAGTAGGCTCCGCCTGAACATTAAATTTTTTGCATTTTTACGTGTTTCAATGGGGTACCAATTATCTCATAAATTAGAGCCAATCTAGCAAAACCGATGTCACATTCGGAATCAGCACCACAAAGTTACCCCAAAATCACTCTAATATGATTGGCAATAAAATGAGTGTTGACCAGTGTTATCAATCTCCTCTTGGTAAACAATGTCTTTCGCAGAACTTTGTAGAAAGAGATCTAGTGGAGATAGGTCAAGTGCTGGCTAACATCTGATCGCTTACTTCCCACTTAATGTCATTCCACATTTGAGAAAAGAGTTTCTTCATTTGAAAAACACTATTACTCCATTCCCAATCGTGTTAAAGACGCCAAATGGGAATGGCTAATACTTCTTAACCTAACTTAATTTAACCTAACCTAACCTGACCTACGCAAACCTAACCTAACTTAAAATTAGCCTAACCTAACTTAACTTAATATTAGCCTAACCTAACCTAACCTAACATTAGCCTAACCTGACCTCACCTAACCTAACCTGTATCAAAGTGGGAAAGCCATGGATGAGAATGAGAATGTCATGAATTGGGAATAGACTGATTTGAAAATGACTCCTTCGCAATTCTCACTCTCGACTTTTCTACTCTTGGACGTGGAATGAAATGGGAATGACATTTGGCAAAAGTAAACCAAGACATTCAGTGGGATGAGATCCATCTGATTGGCTTGACCTAAAATCGACAAGTTATTGTGGGTTAGATTAAGTTAGGTTAGCATGGGTTAGGTTAGGTTAACTTGGGTTGTTAGTTTTATAGTGTAGATGTTATGCCTATCGGTATAGGTCCAGTCAAGTGACCTTGGGGGGTAAGTGACAATGGAGACACATCTCCCAATCAAGCGGTTTTGGAAACTTTCGTTCAGGTTCATTAACTGGTACATTGTTGCCGAAGTGAGAGGTCGATCCACCGAAGTTTGAACTGTTGTTTCTTGTTAATGATACCGTGAATCGAGTTTTATAAACTCGGTGAGTCTGGCTACAAGCTGTTGCAAACTGTTTATGCTTACGTCACTCTGTTTAAAAAATATGAATTTGTATTTTATTTCAGACTTCTCTCGAACACCAAGTATTTACAAATTTCAAAGGAAGCGCTGCTTCTTTGAGTAAGAAAGAACGCATCCAGGTAATTCTGCTCGTAGGAAATCAGAGTCAGAGGGAGGTCGCTGAGGAATTTAACAGATTGCATCTGGACCGCGCGCCGATAACACACAGCTGTGTCGGCAAACTTGTAGCAAATTTCAGGGAAACGGGATCCATAGGAGATAAACCACGCAGTGAACCTCCGAGGACATCCACCGACGATGACACAGCCGCTACCACCCTCGCTCATTTTACAAACAGTTCTCAAAAGTCTCTTCGGCGGTTGTTCGCTGAGACAGGAGTGTCGAAAAGCAGCATCCACCGCATTCTTCAAGCACACAAATGGCATCCTTACAAACTTCAAATCCTGCAGAAATTAAGCAAAGATGATCCAGACCGACGGATGGAATTTTGTCAATGGGCTCCGGAACAATGTGCTCAAAATGCCAATTTCCCGTCAACAATTCTGTTCAGTGATGAGGCTGTTTTTTACGCAAATGGTGAGGTGAACCGAAAGAACACCCGCAACTGGTCGCAAGACAACCCTCACTGGTTTACTGCTTCAAAGGAACAAGGTGTCGTTCGTGTGATGGTATGGTGTGGCATTTGGAAAGACCGTATCATAGGCCCCTTCTTTTTTGATGACACTGTCACAGGAAACGCCTACTTGCATATGCTCAAAGAGGAAGCATTCCCCAGTGTCTTGAATACAGATGGGGATTTCCCAACATGGTTCCAGCAGGATGGTGTTCCTGCCCATTACAGCATCCGGGTAAGAGAGTGGCTGCACCGACAATTCCTTGGTCATTGGATAGGACGTCGAGGGCCTGTGGTGTGGCCGGCGAGGAGCCCCGATCTCATCCCGTTGGATTTTTATCTCTGAGGTCACTTGAAGGCGTTGGTCTACAGAGAAAATTCAGAGTGTTGCACATTTGCGGGAGTGCATCATCGACGCATGTAACACCATCACTCCTGATACCATTCGCCGTGGGTTTGCTGACTGGATATTTCGTCTGCATTCGTGTATCAATAATAATGGTGGACACATTGAACACGTTCTGTGAATAAAAGCCGTTTTTATTGCCGTTTTTATCATTTTGCACTATGGTTCCAGACTTATGGGACACCCTGTATAATATATACTCGTAATAACGAGCCAAACTGAGATCTAGAGGCTTATTTAGGCTAGCAACAGTATAGGCTTATTTAGGCTAGCAACAATATAGGCTTATTTAGGCTATTCGTAGCTGTCACATATCGTACGAGTAGTGAGCATGGCTGCGCCGCTTTCAATTTGTACTTTGGAAGAACAGAAATCCGTGGTTCGTTTTTTGTGGGCAGAAGGTGGGAAAGGAGCTGAAATTCACACGCGTTTATGTGCTCAGTATGGGAATAATGCGCTACCACGGCGAAGTGTTTAAGAGTGGATTCAAATGTTCAAGGAAGGTCGGACATGTGTGACAGTTGCTCAGCGCTCAGGACGACTGTCAACATCAACCAATGGTGACAATCAGGAGGAAGCCAGAGCCATGATTTTCGATGACAGAAGATTAACAATAAAAGAAATTGCATCTTCATTAGACATCAGTCAAGGGTCAGCCTATTCGATAGTTCATGACATTTTTGGCTATCACAAGGTTTGTGCAAGATGGGTGCCCAAACAGTTGATAGAAGAGCAAAAGCGTAATCGTGTGGACATTTGCTCTCGTCTTTTGGCGCAGTATCATAATGAAGGTGAAAACTTTTTGGAGCGCATTATCATTGGAAATGAAACCTGGATCCATCACTATGAACCAGAAAGCAAACGACAGAGCATGCAGTGGAAGCATCCAACATCTCTCGTTGCAAGGAAGTTCAAAGCGCAGCCGTCAGCAGGTAAAGTTATGCTGACACTGTTTTGGGATACACGAAGCCCTATCCTTGAACATTATCTAGAGCGTGGAACTACAGTAACAAGTGCATCGTATTCTGACATGCTTCGGAATGAGTTAAAGCAAGCAATTCGCACAAAACGGAGAGGGAGATTGTCGGAAGGTGTTATTCTGTTACACGACAAAGCGCGCCCTCATACCGCTGCACACACTAGAAAATGCCTTCAAGAACTTAAATTTGAAGTTCTCGACCATCCAGCCTACAGTCCAGACCTGGCACCTTCGGATTTTTACCTGTTTGAACCACTAAAAGACGCTTTGAAAGGTCAGCGGTTCCAAGGCGATGATGACCTGAAGGAGGCGGTGCATGACTGGCTACGCACACAGCCAAAAACATTCTTTTTGGCATTAGGAAGCTTGTAGATCGCTAGACTAATTGTAGTGAGAAACAGGGAGACTATGTTGAGAAGTGATGTGTTTATAATCTATCAGATGTGAAAGTAAAATTGTGAAATTAAAAAGTGCAAATACTTTTTGAATTACTCTCGTGTGTGTATATATATATATATATACACACACAGGGTGATGTATAAATGTGTTTCATAAATTGCAGGGTGCATTCTTGAGACAAAAGTAAAGAAAAAAGACCATATAAACATAAGTCGAGAAACCCGTAGGTTTCGAGCAACAGCACGCGACAGAAAAATTAAACTCCTAAAGTTTTTTTACATTTTATGCAAATACACAGTGTGATGCATTTGCTTCATTAAAATAAATGTTCGAAATTTTTTCCTACTTCTTGAATGCATGCCTCATACCTCCCTTCTCTCCCTCTCTCTCTACCTACCCCTCTCATCGTAAACTACCGCTAACCACCATTCCCTCACTTTTCATACTCATTTTCCCCTTTTAACTACCTCTCCTCTATCCTATTTTGAGACGTACTGAGGCATGCATTCAAGAAGTAGGAACGAATTTCGAACATTTACTTTAATGAAACAAATGTATCACACTGTATTTGCATAAAATGTAAAAAATCTTTAGGAGTTTCATTTTTCTGTCGCGTGCTATAGCTCGAAACCTATCGGTTTCTCGACCTATGTTTATATTGTCTTTTTTCTTTACTTTTGTCTCAAGAATACACCCTACGATTTATGAAACACGGTATAGGGTGCGGCAAAAGTAACGCCCTTTTAATAATTGTATCTTTATAGTTGTATACAGTATAATTTTTTAGTTTTATATTGTATCATTTTGTTTCTTTTATTTTTACAGAAATTCTGAATAAATATGGCCTTGCGATTGACGAGAGAACAAAGAGTGAAAGCAGTTAAACATTATTACCAAAACAATAACAATGGAGCTAAAGCCGCTCGTTTGTTATCAGAAGAATTTAACATTCGACAAGTGCAGAGCCGCAATATCACAAGTCTAATTAGGAAATTTGAAAGAACCGGAAGCGTAAGTGATGCCACAAGATCAGGGAGGCCAGTTTCAGCAACAACCTTAGAAAAGTCCGATGAATTAAGAGAATCATTGTTGCACACTCCTCAAAAATCCAGTAGTCGTCTTTCTACAGAGATGGGTATCAGTGACAGAAGTGTCCGTAGACTCTTAAAGAAGAACAAGATGAAGCCTTACATCCCTCGCGTGTTACAGAGCTTGGATGATGGAGATGCAGATAGACGATTAGAGTTTTGCGAAAATTTCCTGAATAAAGTCAATGAAGATGAGACCTTTCTTGATAAGATATGGTGGTCAGATGAGGCAACATTCAAATTGAACGGGCATATCAATCGCCATAATTGTGTGTACTGGAGCGATGTTAACCCACATGTTATCTTGGAAAAAGATGTTAACCTACCAGGAGTGACAGTTTGGGCAGCCATCTCTTCCATGGGAATAGTAGGCCCGATATTCTTTGATAGTACTGTTAATCAAGATAATTATTTACAAATGCTGCAAACTGAATTCTGGCCGAGAGTTAGAAATCAGAATGGAATTTACTTTCAACAGGATGGTGCGCCACCCCACCCACTATGGGTTACTCGTTAGGGAAAGGTTAAATTTAAATTTCGAAGGGAGGTGGATAGGACGACGTGGAGCAATTGAGTGGCCAGCACGATCGCCAGACCTAACACCACCTGACTTTTTCTTGTGGGGTGTACTGAAAGATCTTGTTTACAAGGTCAAACCGAAAACACTTCCTGAATTAAGACAAACAATTCGTGAAAAATTTACTACAATTAACGTAGAAAATGTGTCAAAAGGTTTGTAGAAGTGTTGCTGGTAGGGTTCAGTGTTGTATTGAACACCAAGGGGAGCATTTTGAACATGATCATTAGGTTAGTAAATACTGTGTATGTAGAGTACATTTTTTAAAGTGTATTGAGCCAACCACAAAATTAATTAAATTCCAGTTATTTTTTAGTTTTTACTGAGAAAGTACTTATTATTTTTCTTAAAATGCTGTATTTTTCTTAAAAACCTTATTATTTCTCTTAAAATGCTGTAATTGATTTATTTCCTTCAATAAAAGAGAATAAACTAAAAAGGACGTTATTTTTGCCGCACCCCTATACAGTATATAGGGATATATACAACTGTATATCTTGCTAAAAGTTACGTTCGCTCCTATTCAGTGCTATTTTTTGTATTACTTTCCTCTTACATGGAAAATATCTACTACTTTGTTGTATATTTTATGGGTTCAATTTAGGTTAGGTTAGGTTAACTTAACCGAACTTAACATAACCTAACCAAAGCTAAAATAAAATACAATTTTTACATTACTTAAAATTTTATATTAAAATATATACTGTATTATTATGTAATTTATCATATATTAAAATTTTACATTAATTCATGTTAGATTTAGGCCATAGAGCTGTTTCTCACCCTTTTTTGTGCTAGCAACCGTCAGAAGACTTATGTACATTTTGGATAGTACAGAAAAATGGGTATCCTGAACTGATGTCTGAAGCATCGAAAGTTTTAACTCCATTTGCACCCTCATACTTATGCGAATTGGGTTTCTCATCAATTTTGTATTTTGTTTATATTCAACGAATCTAAGAAGATTAACAAATACAAAGCAGGTACAGATATATCACTGGAAGACATCGCTTAACAATTAAGACGATTACGACTAACAAAATAGCTTCAACTGTAAAACTGTAACATTACAAAAGTTTTTTACTTTAAAAAAATAGTCTCTGATTTTCCATTTTCTTTTTTTTCGATGAAAAAATATACTTCGACTTTCCAGGTAGGTTGACTTTTTTGCAAAGCACCGGAACCCTCCCACCCCTTGAGCATTTCCCGCAACCCCCCGGGTTGAGAAATACTGCCTGTGAGGATATCTAATACATTATTTTCAATTCTTTTTTTTAATACACTAATTAGTAGCAATCAGGGCCAAAACGTATACCATATTCAAAATGCCAAGCTTACCCTCATAGGGCAAGGAAATAAATTGTACATACAGACAATATGCAACAGTAATTAACGTATTTAGCTTTTCACTATCAGGAAAGTACTTACTTATTTCTAGTAGTATGAGATAATTGAAGTTACTACTGTTATTATTGTTATTATTATTATTATTATTATTATTATTATTACTTCCTTCGCAATTACTATTAATTTTCCTTGCTAAACCTAATAATGACAGTTTTATTACCTCATTACTACTATTTTCATTACTGAATTCGTAGCATGAAGAATCCACTCTCTGGATTGTTTTGCAGTGAATGCACGTAATTTTCATTATTCTTTTAAGAATGAAATAATTTTGATGATTAGAAAGACTATTCTTTATTAGACATTCTTTTTATTTATCTTAATTTATAGTTCTCTTGATAAACTACGTTAAGCTACATGACCTTGCCGTTACGATGAGGTTAAACTACGTTAAGCTACATGACCTTGCCGTTACGATGAGGTTAAACTACGTTAAGCTACATGACCTTGCCGTTACGATGAGGTTAAACAACCTTTTAACCTATCTTTTCTTCACGTATCATTTAAATAAACTACGGAAGCTTATCCATTGACAAAAAGCAAAGTTTATATATATATACAAGGTGGCCCAAAAGATACCTACCAAATTTAAGCCTTTATTTCATCAAAACTATTGACAGTACAAAGATAGTTCAAATGCCATTCAATTCAGCATCTCAAGCCATTTATATGACAATGTGTTCGATGTGCTGTTCCTCCACTTCGACGATTTTTCGCAACCTCATCCCAAAATTTGATACCACGCTAGGGAGAACCTCTGTCGGAATGTCGACTATTTGACGTTCAATTTTTGGACGAGTTTTCGCCACACAACCGTGTGTTACCAGGATGCGGAACGGGAACCCAACTCGTCTTGCATTCCACCAACCACTTTCCCCAACCACCACCCTTTGGAAAGTAGTGTGCTTATGACATTGTTATGTATTGTAGCATGAACAATTAATTATACAAATACACAACAGACATTGCTAGTTACATTAAAGATCAAATGAAGGCTGCACAAGTTTCAGTATTTGAAATGAATGAGGGGCAAATTGTACTTTAAAAATAGCAATTTAGTAAATAGTACACATCCGCATCCCGCAGGTGCGGATGCGGATGTTGAATTGCATGCGGATGCGGATGTGACATACATCACTAATATTATTTAGCGCGTTATCACGCCAAATGAATATTAGGTTCTCGCCACTTCGTCATCTATTTTCGCACAAGGGTATGCACAGTCGCACACTCACATGATCTACATTAGGGGTCGGCAACGTTTTTCTATTGGGTACCATTTATCAATATTCAAACTTTAAAACCTCCCACGCGTGCCACCATTATTTTTATCAAATGTAGGTTACGATATTATAATTTTATAGTGTGTGTAGTTGGATTACTTTATAGTTTATCTTTATAATAATACATAAATATGGTATATTAACACTGTAATAAAGTAATAGTCGTAAATTATACATTGATACAGTTTTTAACTTTTAATTATTATCAAAAACAGTTTAAACATCAGTAGTTATAAAAATTACATAAAAAATCGCAAAAAAATGTCTTTACAAAGGTCATGGTTACAGTGTGAGCAATAAGTTGCTAAATTCATTTCATCGGTTGCGTTCAGAAAAAAGTTAATTTTATATCAAAGTCAGCCTGAATGTGATGCGGGATAAATACAATGGAGATAATTTTTTTTTTGTACTAAATATACTTTTTGTATTATTTTTTTCTGTGAATTGGGGTGCCACACAAAATCTCTTCTAAATAATGTGACATTAGTTTACAAAAAATATAAGCCTATACGCTCAGTCTATTAACTGATCTTCTATTTGACGACAGTATATAATAATAAATATTCAAATATAATTTTCGTTAGGGGCTTCTTTTTAGCGCAGATAATTTAGTTCTCCTTCCAATCACTAGATGGCGGAAGAGACAAAAGCTGATTGCAAAAATGGACGAAGTATCGGATTTTGTTATCAATAATTTTTGCTGGAAGGAAATCCTACACTCGGTTCCCCCAATCCAATACAGAAAAAAAAAATCTGATCATTTTCTTTGTGTTCTCGTGAAAAACTTTTTTGACACGAAGAAATGATGAAAACGTTCAAATCAAAGGATTTATTTGATTAGAGGTTTGAATGCAAAAAAAGAGTATTTTGTAAATTTTGTACTTAATTAAAAAGATGTATTGTTCCAATATTCCTACGTAGTATGAATGCTACAATTTCTTTACGTAGATGTTACAGGATTAATGTATATTAAGACTTCCTTTGGATCACCTGAAGATCAGAGGCCCCAGCCTTCTTTAGTTAGCCTTATAAGGCTAACTAACGAAAATATCACGACCTAACCTAACCAATCGTTAGGTCAACTGTACGCCCTTGACGATTGGTTAGGTTAGGTCGTGATACTTTTATTAGTTAGCCTTATAAGGCTAACTAACGAAGCCTGGGGGCCCTGATCTTCAGGTGATCGCTTTCTTTGCCTGTAAGGATATTTTACGGGTGAAGATAAACCTATGAACTAGGGGTAGTTTTTATTAAGCGGTCTGAGATCGGTACAGTGGCTGCATGGCGGATATGACTATAATGGACGTGCTTTATCATGAAAATTTGGTTGGGGTAAAGCTTTCTTTCGGGTTAAATCTCTAAACATTTCACGAAAGGCGTTCATTTGTAAAGAAAGAAAATATAATGCGGGGAATTCCTCTGATAAAAGTTAGTAATAACTAAACTCGCCCGAAAGTGATATAAATAATGAAAATAAACAACATTAGCTTTAAATGTTAGTTCACTTCATCACGTAATTTATTCTGATGCTCATAAGTAATTTTTATCAAGAAATATTATATAAATAGAAGTCTAAACGCTGTTAACTCTATTAGACATTAAATTATATATTGTGTGCCCCATTTTAGCATCATTTAAAAATATATTATTATTTCAAGCGCGTTCAATTCGAATTTGGTTTCGAGTTTCAATTAAAACCTAACCAAACTACGAATAAAAGATGAAAAAAATTATACTTTTCAGCTGAAACGTATAACCACTAATGAAGGTGCGCGAATTAAACGGTACGTTTGAACTGAAACGCATAACCAAACTCGTAAAAATGTACAGTCCATTGAATTATGTACGCGATGTATATAATCAAATGTCAAATAGCGTGTCGAGTTCAAGAATTAAATACGCGTTTTGGAAATGTATCCGAATTTACTCTATGAAAAATTAATAAAAAAAAAAAATAATAGCTTTAAAGTATAGAAATAAAAATGGGAAAATATATTTTTTTAGGAAATGAAGGAAAATTCAGAGGAAAAAAATTACCATCGAAACAGTTGATGAAAAAGGTAAAAAATACACATCATATTTTATTTGTCTTCGAGTGACATAAAATTGTCTTCATTTTCCAAATTCAGTTACTACTTACATTTACACGAGCGCGCGCGCACGTGTGTGTGTGTATGTGTGTGTGTAAGACGAGAATTTCATGCATTATAAATATATATATGCAAACATGTCCCAACCAGAATTCGAACCCAGCACTGCTTGAGTAGAAGGCGGGAGCGCTACCATCACGCTACAAGATAAAAGTTAGTACAACCTGGTGGATATTTCAACACATTTTTGCATTATTGAAAATCGTGCTGCTCATATATATATATATATATATATATATATATATATATAGAGAGAGAGAGAGAGAGAGAGAGAGAGAGAGAGAGAGAGAGTGTTCCAAAAGTTATAAATTTGTAAATATAAAATATCGTTACTTTTTTATATTACGGGTATAGTAATAAACTCATTTTTTAATCACTTCCCTCAGTGGGAGATTCTTGAATTCGCAGAAGCAACAACCTCCCACTGTTATTCCTTGCCGGAAAGAGATTTTTCTCTGCTTTTGAGGTGGTGCTCACTGTAAAGTACGAACGATGCAATATATCACTTGCCACATATAAACCTTTCAAGGCGGGAGACCCATGTTGAAACTCGGCGACATTGTAAGAGTTGGAACACACACACACACACACACACACACACACATGGCAAACATCCAATTACAGAAAACACGGTTACACACTTGCCTATCTTGTTAATAGACTGCATAAGTATTTTGTTCAAATATACAATTTCCTGTGAGGTAAAATTGCTTTTTCTGCCGTCACTTATTTATTTTTTTGCTCTTCCTTCTCTCGAGTGCCTGGATGCATGTGAAGGGTGAGGGCATGGTGTGGAAAATCTTATTTTCGTTCTCAATTCCTGTTTCAACCCCTTTCCTGTAGAAGAATTGCATCACCTTACCGGCGAGATGGCTTTGCGCGTAATGGGTGTAGACACGGATAGTTTGACATTTCCTCTTTATTAATCCTTTTGAGGTTAGTCTGGAGTGGGTCATGGTTCCTTGTTGGACCGATACCTCGGTAAATAGAGCTGAAAATATTTTGTATAAAATCAAAACCCTATGTTCGAGGTTCTTGTGACGATACCAAGCACTGTACTTGATATACGATTAGCACTAATTTATTATTATGTTAATTTATACAACGGTGATATTTCTTTTTTTATGTAGGAAGGAGGAGCCAAGAGTAAGAGCCCGCAAAAATGCCACTCCTCTATACAAGAGAGAGCCGAAATCAACGTCTCTGAGGCTCACGCTGTCATTTTCTCTTTTTTTTTTAATTTCAAAAGATTGTGTGGTATGCAAAATGCATGTATGTGTAGTTAAGAATAGAGGAAGAAGTGTGTTAAAGAGCATGCTAGGCTGCTCACAGAGTAGATGAGACACGGAAAAAGATCAGCTAAGGAGAACATTGACAAAAGAAACGGGAGTTCCAGTACTCCCTGTCTCCTACCTAACGTCCTCCCCGGAGTACTTCCCTGGTCGATTGGTGTCTACAATCTCCTCCTATGCTAGTGTACGATTTATGTGTATTCATAGAGTAATTGTAGAACTAACTCGTATATTATCTTTCCTGTAAAATTTATGTAGCTACTTTTCTATGGTCATGGTATTTTCTTCAACTTTTTCCATACCCGCCTCTGGCGGGGACGGGGTGGAGGGTGAGGAGAGAGTCTTATGATTTTCTGTCCAGTTTTCTACTACTGCTAGTATAGTTAAAAAAAGGTCTTTGTAGCTTCATTTTGTCCTTGTAACTCTTGTAACTCTTATTTTAACAAATAATCACTTCGAACTCGGATCAAACATCTGGGAAACGCCGGTAGAAGACGTGAGAACGTGCATACTCGACGGGAGAGGAAAGTTATTTTAAGAATTTAAAAATTTTATTTACCCTAAAAAGTCTTGAATATGTGGGCCTACAGAATGTACTGGAGGTATCCCCCACACTCGTAAATGCATAAATGGATATCACTCAGAAACGTATATTTCTCTTAAAACTAACCTGAGAAAAAAAATATCCTTCATCAGTATAAGAAAATGGAGGCTTTGCTTACCTGTAAATGGGGTTAATTCCCTTGTAGAAGATTATCAGCTGAGGGGAATCGCCTTCAGGTGCCGTTATGTTGCACGGCAGAAGGGCCGCTCCCCCCTCAGACGCCCATTCGACAGAAATTGGTGCTGCAAATAAAAAGTTATTTTAATCTTCAGAACACATTAATATATATATAATATATATATATATACAGGGTGCGGCATAAGTCGCTTTACCGAGAACAATGAAATCACCTTGCGAAGAATAATATTTATTATTTATTACAGAAATTGTTCAGAGTGTCCTCCATCATGTTCAATACACACGTTACATCTTTGAACCACTGAACAACAAATAGCACGACACAGTTCTTTATTATTATTCAACGTCTCGAACTCTTGGCGTATCAAAGTCTTCATGTGATTGAAGTCCCACGGTATCTGGTCATAGACTCTATATTTGATGTGATTATTCAATGTGGGTATAATCAAAGATAGAGTCTACGACCAGAAACCTCGAAACTTCGATCACATGAAGACTGATACGCCAAGAGTTCGAGACGTTGAATAATAACAAAGAACTGTGTCGTGCTATTTGTTGTTCAGTGGTTCTAAGATGTAACGTGTGTATTGAACATGATGGAGAACACTCTGAACAATTTCTGTAATAAATAATAAATATTATTCTTCGCAAGGTGATTTCATTATTGTCGGTCAAACAACTTATGCCGCACCCTGTATATATGGGCATAAATTCACTTCAATGACAATTTTAAATAATTTTAAATAATAGTAAATACCATAATAACACGAAACAGAAAGTTTTCTATTTAGATAAATTAATTGCACAAAATATAAAAGAATTTTTTTCAAAAACAAAAAATATTTTTAATCAAATGCAATGATGGACCCAAAATATGATTGTGGAGCCCATCAACTGTCACAACATAATTCAATACTTTTATCACATATGATTACTCGGTGATGGCCACATCATATCAGAACGAACCACACGACCGATCCACCTCCCTTCGAATTCTGCAGCCAGAAAATGATTATTTTAAATTTTCATCAAAGGGACTTCGTGTCTACCTTGTACTTGGGTGTTTAACCTTCTTTGTAACGGCAAAGATCACGCGATAGAGGGGAGCCGTATTTTTATACAGGATCCGAACCACTACCTCATCGAGGGAGACCCAGAAAAGCACCATAATTGTTGTCCAGGAAGAAATGGGATGCTTAGTAAACGTTATAAACGTTTTATTGATATTTTATGGACATTTATGACGTTTACTGAAAACCCCATCTCTTGGTGGATGAAATCTAAAGTCCTGGCCGAGACTCGAACCCAGTAGCTCAGATTAACAGCTTGGCGCTATATTTAAAAATATAAAACAGTTAATATACATGTTGTAGGGTCATCCAAAAAGGTGTTCGTAGAAATAAATAATTTGTTAAATAAATATTTTTCGGAACACCTTTTTTGGATCACCCTGCATTTCTGTATACAAGTTTGGTTCCTCAATGCGGACCAACAGACGTTCGCCAACAGAAAATTTCGTCGATACTAGATTTATGAACGTAACTTAACCTAACAGATCCCAACTTAACCTGAGTAACTCATTGTAACCCTGAAAACTTGTCGATATAATATCACATTAACGTTAACCGGTCACAATACATTCACGACAAGAGTGAATAGAGCGCTTAGGATGCATGGCTTGGCACTCTTGTTTACTCTCGTTTACAATGAGGAGGTCTACAGTACATTCCTTAAGGGGGTTTCATACAAAACTCTCTCTCTCTCCTCTCTCTCTCTTCTCTCTCTCTCTCTCTCTCTCTCTCGATTTCAATTCTGAAGTGTTAAACATCTCTGAGACTGGCTGGCGATGAGTGCTTTATTCCCGACGATGTGTGCCTCCATTTCTAAATTCAAGCATTGCGTCTACCGCATGCAGAAAAGGAAATAGAGTTCAAATAATGTAAGTATGGACGACATTGGACGTATGAAGGTCCGATATTGCGCCTTGGTAAAGTATTAATGGACAAGAAAGTTATATATAAACTTTATCACATTTACTATAATTACTTATTATATGATACTTATATCACAGTGTAATAAAGGGAACAATAAAAAAGTTAAAACAAAAGTAGTGAGAAAGTTGTTTTAAGTGCTTTCCTCTCGCCTCCAAACATAATTGGATACGCTGGTTCATACTGTGAGACACAAGATGCGCTTCATCCAACCGTATGTTAGTGATGATACGAGAAATCCGTGATTTTAAGTCGTCTCGAGTTCGTGTAATGTTCACATAGACGCCCATTTTAAGTTTTTACAAGCTTTAACGTTTTTGAGAATTTACACAATTTAGACACGTAAATTATTGATAATTAATTCATTGCAAGGTTTCTTGTAGAACACCATATATATATATTATATATATATATATATATATATATGATACACACAGACCGTGCATGGAACAAGGAACTCTTCTGGGATAATTAAATCCACTATAGTCCGAATAAGTAATGGTAAATGGCAAATACCATAGTTTTCTTTTTCATGATGCAAGCCCGACGTGGGCAACGGGTCTCTCGCAAAGAGGTCCCATAAATATAGCTTCCCTCACCAGCTATCTGCAAAGCAGACAGGATCCAGCTTTGCGACATGGATCTAGGGTTTAAAGCAGCCTAGCCCCACTACATTTAGAACCTCAATATAAGTAAAAGACTCGTTGCATTCACGTCGGATTGAATAAATCAAAGAAAAAGGGGTAACTATTATATTTTTAGCCAAAAACAAAACTTAAACCTCAACTGGCAGAATTGAGCGTCCACTTTTCAAGGCACATAACATGTCCGTTTCATGATGGGAATGAACTCAGAATGGTTCCCTGAGTTTTTTATGATACACACAGACCGTGCATGGAACAAGGAACTCTTCTGGGATAATTAAATCCATTATAGTCCGAATAAGTAATGGTAAATGGCAAATACCATAGTTTTTCTTTTTCATGATGCAAGCCCGACCATTCTGAGTTCATTCCCATCGTGAAACGGACATGTTATGTGCCTTGAAAAGTGGACGCTCAATTCTGCCAGTTGAGGTTTAAGTTTTGGTTTTGGCTAAAAATATAATAGTTACCCCTTTTTCTTTGATTTATTCAATCCGACGTGAATGCAACGAGTCTTTTACTTATATTGAAGTTCTAAATGTAGTGGGGCTAGGCTGCTTTAAACCCTAGATCCATGTCCCAAAGCTGGATCCTGTCTGCTTTGCAGATAGCTGGTGAGGGAAGCTATATTTATGGGACCTCTTTGCGAGAGACCCGTTGCCCACGTCGGGCTTGCATCATGAAAAAGAAAAACTATGGTATTTGCCATTTACCATTACTTATTCGGACTATAGTGGATTTAATTATCCCAGAAGAGTTCCTTGTTCCATGCACGGTCTGTGTGTATCATAAAAAACTCAGGGAACCATTCTGAGTTCATTCCCATATATATATATATATACATGAGTGTGTGTATATAAAGGTGTGGTTTTAAGGGTTGGTGTTTTAGTTTTACTGCGTGGGTTTTATCTTTGGCAGTTACGGGACTGTCTTGGTGGTTGAGTCGTCACTTAATTGTCGGATAGTTTCTTAGTCGGTATTATTAGCACTTTGTGTTTCGAGGGATGATGAAACTGATATGGTCGAAGCTTATAACGTTTAATGTGATTCAATGAGTTACGTGGTTGAGCATTACTCTTAATGAATGTCTTAAACTCAACACTTGTATCCTACAACCATTATTATCTACCAGGCCACTCCCGACTCTGGCAGATGAAGCTAATACCATTTAGCTACTCATTGCCTGATAAGGAATGGGTTGTCTTAAGGTGGTTCGTTTTATAACATATATATACAGTATATATATATATATATATATAACACGAGGGTTGTCCAAAGAGTAAGTTTACAAGGTCTTTTGAAGAAGTTGTTTTATTACAAGGCAAGTAATTATTAAAAGTATTTCAACAACAGCTTATTACTACTTTTCTACATAATCACCAAACAGATTCAAACATTTGTCGTAGCGTGGGACAAACTTTCCGATGCCAGTCGAGTAAAATGTAGGGTCCTTAGTTTCTAACCAGTTTCTTACGGCCGCTTCTGCATTAGGGTCGTTTTGAAATTGTTTACCTCCGAGTTGTTCCTTTAGGGCTGGAAACAAATGAATGTCGCTTGGTACAAGATCAGACCTATGGCCGGGAGGGGATGCTCCATGACCTCCCAGTGGAACGATTCCAAAAGTTGGCGTGTTTGATTTGCAGTGTGAGGGCGTGCATTGTCATGCAAGAACACCACACCTGCAGTAAGCAACCCGGGACGTTTTCTTTTGATAGCCATGCGGAGTCGCTATAAAGTTTCACAATAAGAAGTGGCTTTTATTATCGTCCCTTTTTGCATGAATTCATCATGCAAAACGCCTTGATGGTTCCAAAAAATCGTTGCCATCACTTTACCAACTGATGGTGCGATCTTGAACTTTTTAGTTTGTAGTAAAAAACAGTGTTGCCACACATGCCTACCAAAATATTGTACTACCGAACAACATTATTGCACTATGCATAATGCACCGGTAAATAACCTTGTAAACTTACTTTTAGAACAACCCTCGGATATAATGTAGTGTTTACTATGTTTTTATTATTAAACTTACGTTATTTGGGTAGAATCACAGTTTAGCGTCATAAAATTTTTTTTTTGCCGATATCCTATTTTGGCGTCCCAAATAATTTAACCAACCAAAAATAAACGGCACTCCAACACTTTCAAATTATTTGTTTATGTTAATTAGGTTAATTGAATGCCCGGTTAGGTCAACTGTACGCCCTTGACGACTGATTAGGTTAAGTCATGATATTTTCGGTAGTTTTAACGAAAATATCACGACTTAACCTAACCAATCGTCAAAGGCGTACAGTTGACCTAACTGGTTGGTTGAATAATTTGGGACACCAAAATAGGATATCGCCAGAAAAAAAAAAATTTACGACGCTAAACTGTGATTCTACCGTTATTTGTATTCAATCCTATTGTTTATCACTGATTTACTCTCTCAACCTCGTTAACTGCATTTGGGTTAGTAAATCGAACTCGAAACAGCGGACCGAGCCAGATATTTTGAAGGAAAAGAAGGATTTTAGAATAACGACAGTTTTAACTGTTTAACCGATTTATACAATTAAAAAATTCTAAAGATGGTGAGAGAGGTGAGCGTGAATACGTGTTTTACAATTTATCGTAAAAAGAGAATCTTCTAATTTCAAACACATTTAATCTCGTTGCCAACCAATATTTTCAATTCGAAACCACTTCATCTTACTAATTTCGTTTAATTAATAATAAAAATAAAAATCGGTTATTACAATACAGGGCAAATATTAAGTTTCTTGGAAACCAGGTTCTTGTGACAAAAATCCTGGTTGGCCGAAACTGGTGACGTGAGAAATAACTAACCAATCTAGAACCACCACCTAATCAGGTGTAATCTTGTCTCCGCGAAACTTTATATTGTATACCAGTGGTGGCGAACCTATGGCACGCGTGCCCATTTTGGCACGCGATCAAATTTGCCTGGCACGCCTAAGCATAGAAATTGTTATCCAAAAAATGAGTATAAAATAATAGACTTAATGTTTATAATTTGGTGTAATATATATAAACTTTGGTGGGCATGCTAATTTTTTTTTATGGTTTACATAGTATTTTTTGGCACGCGACTGTAAAAAGGTTCGCCACCCCTGTAATCTATACACACGAAGTCTGTTCAGAAAGTAACCCGACAGGGTGTTTATTTTCAGAACAAGGTCACGCTTGGAGTTGTGACTGTGCTAAACATGCCTCTGCATGTCGAGACAAGTTGAGTGATAGGGTTGCACTTCATTATGTAGCATCAGTTCACTGTAGTGAACGGATAAAGGTAAACGTGTCTTGTTTTGCGGCGATTTCTTGGTTTTTTTTTACTGTGATGGTGTTCTGCACCATGAATATGCTCCATGCTCCACAGGGACAAACAATCACAAGGAATTTTACATTGAAGTTTTGAGACGTCTACGTGAAGCCGCTACCCCCCAAGTACAGCAGCCTCCATATTCGCAGGATTTGGCTCCATGCAACTTTTTATGTTTCCGAAACTCAAACAAACCCTGAAAGGACACCGATTCGATGATGTTAATTAAGACCATTAAAATAAATTCGACGGAGCAGTTTTTGGCCATTTCGAAGGAGTGTACTGTGAGGGAGATTAAGCCCCAAACCATGTAAGTACCATATTCTGTATATAGTCAAATCAGTCCGGATACGTTTTGAACAAACCTCGTGTGTGTATATATATATATATATATATATATTATATATTATTATATATATATATATATACAGGGTGGGCGGAAAGTAGCTCCCTAATTTAAATTACATATAAATTATGTATAAATTGTGATTGTATTGTTATATTGTTATGGTGTGTTCTCTAAAGTGGTACAATTGTAACGGTAATCTTTTTTTCTCTAAAGTGTTCTCTCTGTGTTCTCTAAAGTGGTACAATTGTAACGTTCATTTTTTTTTTTTTTTCATTTCAGATTGAAGGGTAACATGGCTGAGCGTTTAACACTGCAGGAGCGTGCCCAGTTCGCGGCACGGTCCGAAGTTTGGCAATCTGTCGTTCGAGTTCAAAGATGGTGGCGGGCCATTCACGGACCACGTGCCCAAGTGGACCCGAAAACAATCAAGAACTGCCACTCGAAGCTCATGACCACGGGGTCTGTGGCAGATGTTCGAAGATGTGGTCGCCCTTCGACATCCAGGGCCCAGGAGACGGTGCAGGCAGTTCAGGAAATGTTCGCACGGAGTCCACGAAAGTCAACTCGCCAGGCAGCTCGGGAAAGTGGACTCTCCCGCTACTCAGTGCGAACTGTGCTGAAGAAGGAGCTGAACTGGCGTGCGTGGAAGCCGCATTACTGCCAATCTCTCTCGGACGAGGACTGCGACATTCGCATGGAGTTCGGTGAAATCATGCTGGCTTGGCATGAAGACTGGCCCCATCTCTTCCGCAACATCCTCTGGAGCGACGAGGCGGTGTTCCACGTCGGAGGCTTTGTCAACCGCCACAATTGCCACTACTGGGCAGGAGAGGATCCCATGGTTACCGCTGAAAAACGGCAGAATCGGTTCAGTGTAACGGTGTGGTGTGGTATGACCTAAGATCAGGTTGTGGGCCCGTTCCTTCTGCGCAACACCATGAATGCTGAGCGGTACCTTGCTATGTTGCGAAACGAGGTCTGGCCGGTTGTCAGCACATGGGAGAACATCGACGATCTGATATTTATGCAAGATGGCGCCCCTCCGCACTTCGCTCTTGTTGTCCGTGAGTGGCTGGATGCCCACTTCCCTGGGCGTTGGATGGGTCGTCGTGGTCCACATCAATGGCCAGCCAGGAGCCCCGACTTGACACCGTGCGACTTCTTTCTTTGGGGGTGGGTAAAGGAAGAAGTCTACCGCACCAAACCGAGGACATTGGAAGAACTGGAGGACCGAATTCGGGAAGTCATGTCCTCCATCCCGCCGGAGTTCCTGCTAAAGTCAGTGGACGCCATTCCTGGGCGGCTCCAGAAGCTGGTGGAAAGAGTTGGAGCCCACATTGAATTTTAGAGAAAACCTACCATGTATGCCTACCTTTTCATATTATTTCTTCTGAAATAAATGGATAATATACGTATTTTTTTACCAATCCAAAATAGGGAGCTACTTTCCGCCCACCCTGTATATATATATATATATATAATATATATATATATATATATATATATATCAGTGCCGTGCGGTAGGTATGTCCACAGGATAAGCGGTAGCTGGAAATATATGCAGAGACGTCAACCTTCAAGTATGAAAATCCGTGAGATTTTGCCTGATTTTGATAACTGGAAACATATCCAACATAACAGAGTTTGAGACTTAAAATCCTTGAGAGTTGACATGTCTGTGTGTGTGTGTATATATATATATATATATATATATATATATATATATATATATATATATATAATACAAGCATCATAACTTTATATTAGTTTTCGATTACTGTAGTAATATACTGACTTTTTGTAATTTGACTTTTAACTGGGTAGGCGGCGCATGCGCCGCTTACCCTGACTGCACTCCACTGATATATATATCATATTATATTAGTGTAGTATCACTTTTAAGTGGTGTGTTTTGATCACATCTGATAAATGGAAATCCAGCCCAATATTATTAAAAGATACAGGAGCAAAGTATTCCTCTCTCTCTCTCTCTCTCTCTCTCTCTCTCTCTCTGACGAAAGTCCAGGGAACTATCATCCCATTAGTCTCACTTCAGTTGTATGTAAATTATATATTAGAGGGGATAATAACAGATAGGATCGTTGACCATTTGGATTCCTACATGCTGCTTGGGGACTCCCAACTTGGGTTTAGACGGCATAGGTCGTGTCTCACCAACTTGCTCGAGTTTTTCCACGTCATGTTGAGTGAGTATGATAAGAGTAGGGCGATTGATATACTTTATCTCGACTTTCAGAAAGCCTTTGATAAGGTACCTCACCGCCGGCTAATGGCCAAAGTCCGCGCGCTGGGTATCGATGGGGAAGTAGGTAGGTGGATTGAAAACTGGCTGAAGAATAGGCGGCAGAGAGTTGTAATTAAAGGGGTTAGTTCGGGTTGGGCCTCGGTCACAAGTGGGGTTCCTCAGGGTTCCGTTTTGGGGCCACTGTCGTTTATCATTTACATAAATGATATCGACGGTGGCATCGTCAGTCGGATCGCCGAATTCGCTGATAACACGAAGCTTGGGACCAATGTTGGGACGCCCGAAGCGATCGAGCAACTGCGTGCGGACCTAGGTAGGATAGGAGAGTGGTCCGAAAAATGGCAACTGCCGTTTAACTTGGGTAAATGCAAAGTGATGCACATTGGCTACGCCAATCCTAAATCGGACTACTCGATGTTGGGGAACAATATCGAGGCGACTGATTTGGAAAAGGACTTGGGTGTGCTAATTAGCAGCGACCTTAAGTTTACCAAACAGTGCGTAGAGGTGGAAAAGAAAGCCCAGAAGTTGTTGGGTTATATCAGGAGGCAATTTCAGTTTCGGAACAAGGAGATTGTGCTCTCTGTACAATTCCCTGGTTCGGCCGCACCTGGAGTATGCAGGCAGTTCTGGTCTCTCGCCCACCCTCAGGGAAAGATATTGAGATGGGCAGGATGGAGCGAGTGCAGGCGAGGGCCACAAAGTTAATCCCTTCCGTTAGGCATATGGGCTACAATCGACGCTTACGCGCCATGAACTTTTTTTCGCTGGAAACTCGGAGGCTGCGCGGTCAACTCATCGAGATTTTCAAGCTCTTACGCGGGTTCAACGATGTCAGTTTTAGAAGCATGTTTAGTTTAAATGATAACCGAACTCGCAACAGTGGTTGGAAGTTGGCTTTGAAACGGTTTAGGACTAGTGTGTGTGGGAATTACTTTACCTGTAAGATCTGTGATACGTGGAACAGGTTACCTTCAGAAGTTGTGAACATTTCCTCTGTGGATCATTTCAAGAAAAGGTTAGACCAAATCTTGCACACTATTTGAGGGTGTAGAAAATTTTCCCATACCTCCTCGGTATGGGCCGCAAGGCCTTTTGAGGTACTTCTTTTCCTTGTAACTCCTTGTAACTCTCTCTCTCTCTCTCTCTCTCTCTCTTACACACACACACATTGGTGAAATTGGAGATCGACGTATGAAACTTCAGGCATTTTATATATATATATATATATATATATGCACCTCGGTGGTGTAGTGGTTCGCGTCACTGACTACGAATCCATCGGCCCAAGATCGAAACCCGGTGACGACAGGCGGCGCGCAGCAAAACCCAGCTGTTCATCCTTCCACACAAAGAAATTGGTGGGTAGATAAATGGGTACCCTGGGTAGCCTTGTAGTTAAGACGCTGGGCTGCTGGTTGGACGTGATTCGGATTCCACGTTAAACTGTAGGTCAAAGGTGGAGTAACAAGTTTGACCTTCGTCAGAATGAGCAATTCGGGCGAAAGCTAAACTAAGGTTATGACAAGGATAACAGGAAAACATGATGCGAAGAAATGCTTCGCATCTTCATAAGTCCTTCCCGAGGGAACGGTTTTTCGGGGATGAATGCACTCTATTGCAGTAGCTGGTCACGAAACATCTTCATTTGGTCGAGAGGAAATCCTCATTGCGTTGAAAAAACTGAACACAACCCTGCCTCATGATATGATGTGGGCAGCATTAAATGCTCACTATGTGGTTGGTCCATACTTTTTTGATGGTACTGTCAGTCAAGCTTCTTATTTCATCATATTGCAAAACTGGTTTTTACCAAAACTTGACGAACTTGGCGTAAGATATGATGCGTGGCTGCAGCAAGACGGAGCGCTAGCTTATTACACACTAACAGTTAGGGACTTTTTAAATGAGGCACTCCCAGTGAGGTGGATCGGGCGCGAGTCTGCGACATCTCCAGTATTATTGACGTGGACTGCAAGGAACCCCGACCTCAGCACATGACGACCGAGACGAATGAGGAATTGAAGAATACTGCTGCTACTGCATTTGCAACAATCACACCGCAGATGCTGCGATGTTACGCAGGACATAGCGAAGTATTCTATGCTGTGAAAACGAGGGAGCTCACACACACATTCTGGATTCCTAATATTTTATAGGGGTATAGGGACATCTCGCCCACCCTGTTATATAGCTTTGTCCAATGAAGAACATTTATGAAATCGGAAAGATCGTACATACGAATTTTAAATAAAATTCTTTATCTAACATAAAAGTGACATGATGACTGGCACCTGGCACCATTTAAAGGTCTTTCAGTGTAGTCGAAGTGATGCGCCATCTGTGACAGTTCTATTTGACATCACCCATAAACTGTATAAAAGGCTATAACCGGCTATAAAAGCACCAAATATATATATATATACTGTTAGTATATATATGTATATATTGCAGGAGTTTCATTTAAGTTGGAAAAAATTTATGAAGTGTAATAAGACAATCTTACAATTTTACCGAGCAGTTGTTCCGTGTGTCGGTGTTTCTTCACACACGCAAAAAAATTTTTTTAGTCAATTTCTTAGTTGCTCCATAAATATTAGTTAAATTTCTATGCTTCTAGTCATTTATACTAAATTTACAGAAAAATGTCGCAAAATCATTAGTCAGTTAATATTCCAAAGAACACATCACCTAAATCTTAGGAAAACAATATATTCAGAATCTTTGTAAAAAACAATGAAAGAAAATATGTTTCATATGCTGTGCAAATGAATATTAATAAGATAAAAAATTAATATTTAATAAGTTATCTAATCAAAATTGGCAGCTGAAAGCATTGGCAGCAAATAATTTTTCTTTGTTTCTGTGATCATGAACTGTGCCGGTTGTGGAATAGACTTTGAAGACTTAATTCGTCTTATTGCCTTAGACGGGCTTAGAGGAAGATAAAGCTTTGGATTTTTTTGCTAATCACCCGAAGTGTGGAAAAGAGTGTAATTATAGAAAAGATCGAAATATTTTTGGAGCAAGTGTAGTTTACGTCCCCCTGACGCAAAAGGGGACACAAACTACACTAGGTCAAAGTTGGGGAACGTAAACTACACTAGGATCTCTAGGAGACATTTTTTAAATGAATCCATCAAATAAAACGTTAAAACTAACGAAAATATTACAACTTAACCTAACCATTCCTCAACGTGTGTATATATATATATATATATATATATATATATATATATATATATATATATATATATATATATATAGTTGCCAGACGTCCCGTATTTTACTGGAGAGTCCCGAATTTGATCCAAAAATCCCGCGTCAAAATCCTGCGTCAAAATCCCGCGTTCAAAATGTCTCGCAAAAAATATTTTTTAAGCAAATTTTTTAGGGATGAATTGATTTAGAATTTCAATATTATGTATAATAATTTCAATTTATTCACGATGTTTAATTGTTAAATATTATTGTAATAAAATATTTCTAATTTTGTTTGTTGTAACCGTTGAAGAAATCGTTTCAATTTGAAAAAAAATTTGGTTTTAAAAAAAAACTCAGAATTTTTTTTGTCCCGCATGGGCATTTCAAAAATCTGGCAACCCTATATACAGAGACATGCAAGAAGTAAATAGACACCCTTAATTTTATGGTAAAATGTATGCATCCAAATTTTTTTGCCATTATTATGACTAATATTCGTTTCCTACATTTCTATCCTTGAAGAAGGACTTATGCCAATATTCTCAAGTGGTCAAATTGAAAAAGACAGCTGCCTGTTCATGGAAGATGGAGCCCCATGCCACACTGCAAAAAAGACAAAAGAATGGGAGGAGCGAAATGGTATCAAACGACTTCCTTGGCCGAGTCAGTTCCCTGACATGAACCCCATAGAACACGTGTGGGCAATACTAGACAAGACTTTACGTAAAAAGCCCAAAAAACCAGCAACACGATCAGAATTGTTGAATCTTTTACGCCAAACATGGTTAGAAATACCTCAAGCTACAATTTCAGAACTCATTAATTCTATGCCTAGGCGAGATGCTGCTCTTAAAGCAGCTAAAGGAATGTCAACAAAGTATTAATAGCTAAACCTTAATTGTTCAAAAATTAAAATTTATTGGTACTCTAAGTTTCAAATAAAATTGTTACAGCAAAATCTGGGCTGTCTATTTACTTCTTACATGACTCGGTATATATATATATATATATATACACACCCGGGGCCGATGGATTCGTAGTCAGCGACGCTAACCACTACACCATATATGTGTGTATCATATATATATATATATATATATGGTGTAGTGGTTAGCGTCGCTGTCTACGAACCCATCGGCCCCGGGTTCGAGACCCGACGGCAGTCGGCGCGCAGCAAAACCCAGCTGTTCATCCTTCCGCACAATAAAGAAAGTAGTTGGTAGATAAATGGGCGTGGTTCAGATTCCACGTTAATCTGTAGGTCTAAGGTGGAGTGAAAAGCTTGACCTTCGTCAGAATGAACAATTCGGGCGGAAGCTAACCAAATGTTAAGGTTATATACAGCATATATATATATATATATATATACTGACGATTGGTTAGGTTAAGTCGTAATATTTTCGTTAGTTTTAACGTTTTATTTGATTAGGTATACGCGGACAAAGTTGGGAAACGCAAACTACACTAGGATAATGTAGGTTATTATTGTAGGGGAACGTAAACTACACTAGGATAATGTAGGGTAACGTAAACTACACTAAGTACCACAGGGGGACGTAAACTACACTTGCTCCATATTTTTTATTGTAATAGGCAATATACCTACTGTAAGAGTAAGCGTGTAAAAAAGTGTAGGTTTATAGCAGGGTTGGCAAAAACCCAGCAAAAACCCCAAAACCCAGCAAAAACCCAACTACCCAGCAAAAAACCAACCAACCCTGGTAGGTGAGATTAGGTTACAATACAGAAAATGAAATTACATACCAGAAAATATTTATTTGTTGTATTTCGAGGCGTTTTAACAAAACCTGCTATCCGGTTTTTGTGAAATTGAGCAGCTTTCGAAATATACATTTCTTCAGAAAAACTCTTTATCTCAAAACCTGCTCAATTGCACAAAAACGGATAGCAGAATATTTACCCATTAGTCGACTAACTATACCTTTATTCATACGAAAATTTTCGCCTTGAACTAGTTAATTTGTTAGTTAAATTTCAAACTAGGTGAACAAGATCACAAACCGATGAAGTCTATTCGACTATTTAACAATATCTGCCTAGTTTAACAATATCTGCCTAGTGCACTTGACTAATAACTAAAATTTACCAGTATATCAACTGACTATACTTCTTAATGAAAAGCAGTGCATCTGACTACCCTCACATATTTCACACGAGTAATCTGACAATTGGTATCGATATAGTAATATTGCATTGACGAGTAACTAAGATTTACTGACATATTATCTGACCACATTACTTTGTCGAGGCAATTCAATGCATCTGATTATCTTTATGTACTCACAAAAGTAATCTGACCATATGTACATGTAAAATGTACAAATGTACCCTTCTATAACAAAATATATGGTACAAATGTAACTAAATAACAATTTAGTGTGCTAATGTAACGCAATATGGCCATTATCATGTTTGATACAATAATTCGCGCAGTTCTTTAAAAAAATTTCAAATGAATTTACAACTTTGAGGGATTCTGTGTCTGATAAAATGATTGGAGCAAGTGTAGTTTACGTCCCCATGTAGTATAGTGCCTAATGTAGTTTACGTTCGCCTACATTATCCTAGTGTAATTTACGTTCCCCAACTTTGTCCGCATATACCTAATGAAATAAAAAGTTAAAACTAACGAAAATATTACGACTTAACCTAACCAATCGTCAATATATATATATATATATATATATATATATATATATATATATATATATATATACTGTATATACACACACACACACGAGGACCACTCAATATATTTTGCCCCACCTTTTTTTTCCAAGTTTGGACCTTTTCCAGTTTGTGTACCGTTTTTCATATAATTTATTTTTGAGAATATTTTTGTTAAAACTAACGAAAATATCACGACTTAACCTAACCAATTATCAAGAGCGTACAGTTGAACTATTAGTAAATAGTAAATACTATTCCAGAAACAAACAATGTTATAATTAATAATAGATCAACTGTACGCCCTTGATAATTGGTTAGGTTAAGTCGTGGTATTTTCGTGTTTTAACAAAAATATTCTCAAAAATAAATTATATGAAAAACGGTACACAAACTGGAAAAGGTCCCCAAGTTTCCATACAAGTTCCAGAAATTTTGTACACAAGTAGTTACATACCTTTTTTACAAGTTTTTATTTTTTCACATAGTCTCCATCCTTTTCTACGGCTTTCCTCCAACTCGAAACAAGGGCCTTTATTCTTTGCTGGTAAAAGTCCGCCGGGTTCCGCTGGAGCCACCTCTTAACCTCCTCAACAACCTCATCGTCACTCTGAAACTTTCTTCCACGAATAGCATCCTTCATTGGCCCTAACAAATGGAAGTCTGAAGGTGCCAGATCCTGGCTGTATGGAGGGTGGGGTAACACAGTGAAGCGCATTTTCGTGATGGCCTCTCTTGTTTGCAAACTGTTGTGTGGTCTTGCATTATCGTGCAAAAGAAGGTCGTCTTCCAGTTTTCTCTTCCGTCGAACTCGCTTTATACGTCTCTGGAGCCTCTGTCGGGTAGCAATACAGTATATGCCTCTGAGTTCAGTGTTTGGCCTTTCTTCATAATGTCCACCAGAATCACCCCTTTCATGTCTCAGAACATGGTGGCCATAACCTTTCGTGCAGAGGGAGCCATTTTGAACTTTTTCTTGCGTGGGGAGTCTGTGTGATGCGACTCCATGGATTGGCGTTTTGTTTCAGGTTCAAAGTGGTGTACCCAAGTCTCATTCCCAGTCACAATTCGTGAAAGGAAGTCATCCCCTTCTGTCTCGTATCGAACCGATGATTCAAAAGCAATTTCTTTTCATTGGGCTTTGTGATCTTCAGTCAGTTCGTGAGGAAAAAACCGTGAACACACTTTTGAGTATCCCAGTTGATGAATTATCGTATTCACACTTCCTTCACTAATTCCTAGCTCCAGTGATAGCTCCTTGTATGTGACGCGCCGATTTGATCGAATGATGCTGTTAGCACGTTGCACAGTGTGAGATGTCACAGCCGATGCCGGGCGACCGCTGCGTGGTTCATCATCGAGGCTGGCTCTCCTTCTCTCCGATGATCTCACACGTTTAGATCAGCGTCCAACTGTGCTTCGATCAACAACAGCATCCCCGTAAACGTTTTGTAGACGTTTATGAATATTTCAACTGTTTCCTTCTCTGTGGTTAAGAACTTGATAACAGCTCTCTGTTTACGACGCACATCACTGTCAGACGCCATTTTCGAAACTGCGTTAACCATCGGTTTTATACAAGGACGTTTAAAAGCGATTTAATACAGGGAGAGGAGGTTCAAACTGGAAAAATCTGGTTATGTGAAGCGCAGAAAGTTCAAACTTACGACCCAAAAGACATTTCAGCTCCATGGCCTGTTATTTAGCTAAGAATAAAGGGTGGAGCAAAATATATTGAGTGCCCCTAGTATATATAAATTAACGATTGGTTAGGTTTAGTCGTAATATTTTCGTTAGTTCGAACGTTTTATTTGATGGATTCATTTAAAAAATGTCTCCTAAAGATTCTAGTGTAATTTACGTTGCCCAACTTTGACCTAGTATAGTTTGTGTCCCCTTTTGCGTCAGGGGGACGTAAACTACACTTGCTCCAAATGATTTGTTGATTTAGGTTAAAAATATAAATCACTTGTTAATCATTATTTGATATATATATATATATATATATATATATATATATATATATATATATATATATATATATATATATATACAGGGTGTTTCAGGAGGAAAGGTTAATACTTCGGGAGGTGATAGTATCGGTCATTGTGAGAAAAAAAGTTCATATGAACATGAGTCTAATTCTGAATGGCTCTTCCTCCCCCCGCGGTGGTCCCATTCAATGGCCACCAAGGTCTCCAGACCTCTCTCCGTTAGATTATTGTTTGTGGGGGTGGATGAAAAGTCAAGTTTACGAAAGAAAGGTGGATACACGAGACGAATTGCTCGCGCGCATTTTGGATGCTGCTGCCCGCATAAAGGAACGTCAAGATCAACTCAGACGAACAAAATGCGATCTTCGCACACGAGTTGCAAAGTGCATTGAGGTTGACGGTGGGATTTTCGAAAACGTATTGTAAACTGTAACAAATTGTCATTTCTGTATCTGATACCATTCAAAATGCCAATGTTTAAACATTAAATGTTAGAAACAGTAATTGGTTTCTCTTTCTTGATTACCATTAACAATGCTTTTGTATTTGTAGATTCAAACAGCTCTATCTCCGTAACCATTCAGAATTAGACACATGTTCATATGAACGTTTTTTCTCACAATGACCGATACTATCATCTCCCGAAGTATTGACCTTTCCTCCTGAAACACCATGTATATATATATATATATATTGTATATAGGCTGACCATATTTCCTTGAGACAAAAACGGGACATTGGGATGGCAAAAAAGGGACGGGGTTATGTAATATTCTGTATTCATGAAAAAGTAAGTAAATATACCGGGACAAAATTGACATTTTTATTAAAACGACGGGACGGCCAGGAAATATAAAACAAACGGTACTGTCCCGTTCAAAACGGTACGTATGGTCAGCCTATATATATATATATAATATATATATATATATATATATATGATGTCCTTTTATGGTTGTCCTTTTATGGTTGTCCTTTTATTTCCCATTTATATTATGCTCTGTTCCTAGTCTACGTGCTAGTTACTCTACCTTAACGGGCGATTGGTCATATGTTTCTTTTCGCTTTTCAAAATTTAGTGTATCTACAAATTAATAACAAATTGAAACTAATCAACTGATTTAATTAAAAGTAGAACGAGCAGTTAGTCACTCGATATGTTTCAGGAAAATTAAATAAGTCAATTTATTTTGCAGCTCCAAGAGAGAAGTTCGTCCCAAGACTAGCTGCAAATTAACTACTTCAGGTTTAGTGATTAGTTACAATTCTTTTAGGTCAAATAACTTACAAGCTCAGTTTTGGAACTGGATGTAGTATCTGCTGACCTGTTTAACAGTCTTATAACCTAAAATGCTTTTCAGTGCACGGAGGTCAGGCTGGGGCCACCCTCCAGACCTGATTTGATGTAAGAGAGAACTCAGATATATTGCTGTTTCTATATTTTTTAAATTAAATATTCGGTTATTTTCAACCATTATTTTGAGAAGTTTCGGATAAAGTTTTTCATTCTATATATCCTTTTCGACCTTGCTCCAATTATTTTGTTTGTTGCAGTTTGAACTTGGAGTGGGAAGGCCCCGGGATCGACTTTTGCTACTGTCACCGTTTGAGTTTGGCCTCTTTTTTTTTAATTAAACGCTTGTGAAAAACAGAAAATAAAAGTTTTCGCAACGAATAAAGCTTTCATGTGTGGAATCTTCATTTTTTAAATGGATTTGAGCGCAACAATTGCTGTTACATAACTGAAATGAAAGTTTGAAATCTTTCTTTCATTTATGACATATAGGCCTATATATATATATATATATATATATATATATACAGGGTAGCGCAAAGGTCAGGAGTCAAAGGGTTATCATGGTATAAATTATAAATTTTTTAACTGAAAATGTAATTTTTAGTTAAAAATAGTGGCGGCCATAGAACGGAAAAGATCCATTCTCTCTGGTTCCTTTGACTCCTGACTTTTGCGCCACTTTGTATATATATATATATATATATATATATATATATCATATATATCGTACCCAAAGAAAACTTATCATAAGATAAAATTAGCCTGAGCTTCTATTCTACTTTTTCTTCAAGTCCTTCCAGCTGTAAATAAAAAAAAATATGATATAAATAAAATTTAAGCCTTGTGAATAAAAGATCCCACACTATTCTGTTCTGCATGAACATAATTCAAGTCGTGTGACACTCGGGTGCCCTGTGAGCTAATCTGGTTCTTATGTGTACGAGTATAAAATCATGGTTATTGGCTTGGATATATTTCTCTGGCTGAAACTGGCTGAAAAAAACACAATGTACGCAACTTTCAATTTGCGTTTCAGCTCTGAACAGTCCATATAAAGTTAAAATTTTATCAAGTATGATTACCTTAGTTATCATGGCTCGTATTTAATTGTAATTCAACTATTAAGTGTGAATAGTAAATCAGCTTCAGAACAAGAGTAATTGTTAAGTATTTTATTATATGTAATTTATTTTAGGACTGGGACGGTGAACACTGGCAACGTCATGCACAGAGGCGGACTGACAGCAACCTGGGCCTTCGGGCATAATGAGGTCCTGGGCCCCTTGAAATCCAATTTTTTTTCATATTACAGTTCGATTAGACACTTGACCCAATTGAGAACGCTCTCACTGTTTTATGATGACTGTGGGCCGGGGCCGCCGGGCCCCTTAATGGCGCGGGCTCTCGGTCCATGCCCGATTGCCTGACCGCTCAGTCCGCCCCTGGTCATGCATTACAGTCAAGTTGCCAACGAAGCCTCAAGGCTTTCATCAGATTAGTTATTGAAGGAAAATATTTGAAGTTGCGTTTAATTTATGTATTATGTATTGGAAACCATTACAAGAAAATAGTTTTAAATTTTTGCAATTTGTAAGGTATATTTTTATACTTATTCTTATATTAGGAAGTTCCTCGAAATTATATTTGCTTGATTTTCTGATCCAGGTAAAGGCTCATGTACTCCACATTGCGTACCTAGGTTCGAAGGTTACGGCATATATATATATATATATATTAGAGTTGCACCGATGTATCGGTATCGGTATCGGTATCGGCCGTATCGGCCACTTTTCACAAAGTATCGGTATCGGCCGATACTCTTCTGAAAACCGATACCGATACTTTGAATTACTGTTTTTTGAAGAAATTATCTTATTTTATATATTATTAATATTTTTTATTATTATACAGTAATATTTTATTTAGTTGTTTAATATATATTTTATCAAAATTAGCAATGTTTACATTTACTAACAAAACAAAAAATCATAAAATGTAACTATAGGCCCCTATACAAGATTACAAATATTCAATACAGTAATACAGTATCATATAAATATACAATTTCAAATTACAGTAATAGCTTTCAGTAAAAATGAAAGTTTTGTAAAGT